>JAODAL010029014.1:0-52368 GCA_025379985.1 Phyllomedusa bahiana | reverse complement strand
CCCCCTACTTTTTTTAAAAAAGGGAAAAGGAAAAACAAATGTAAAATATACAAAATGGGATTGGATGTTAGCATGCAAACCTTGTCAAGTTTCAAGGTGTGTAAACACTGAAATCATGAAGAAAATCCACCTTAGGTGGTACCTTACACCAAATCGTATTTCCCATATTTCCCCTGGTTATTCCAATCTTGGCTGGAGAGCTTGTGGTAGTGTAGGAACCCCTATGCATATGTGGTGGTCATGTCCTGTTGTTAAAAAGTTGTGGTCTCAGGTGGAGTCAATGGCTAAAGAAATTTTCCAATTTAACATTTCATTCTCTCCACAACTGGCTATACTTGACTTGACCTTAGATGATTACCATTTGTCTTTCCAAACTGTCCTTTACCATCTTTTTCCCCTGTGTTGGGAAAGTTCTTTTTGTAAAACTGTTATAATCTCAATAAAATTATGGTTTAAAAAAAAAGAATCAATTCGCCCATCTCTACTAGCAATCCCTGTATTGAGACTACCCATTTAATACAATTAAAAAAGAGAAACAAAGACATGGTGGGATTCCATCCTATTTTAAAAATGTTTTTTTCTAGAATTAAACTACTAAAAAACTTGCATGTACAAAATAGCTGGTAAAAAAATTCCTCTGAATTGTACAAGGGAGGTACAGGAAAACTTGACCAGATGTAGGTTATTCAGAGGACATGGAGTATGGAGCACGGACAGAGAACAAAGTACAGAGACAATTTCCTCCAGCACGTTGAGTAAAATGAGAAAAAGAATGCCAAGAAAAAGGGCACCTGGGTGTAACAGGAGCGTTAACCACCAGTATTTCCAAGTGAAGCTCAATTGGTCCGCACTCATACGGAGGGGCAAGCGCTACCCAGGTCTTGACTGTGTACTGAGGAAGGCTGGAGGTCTTACCTCACACTTCCGCTTCCGCACTCTGCTTCAGCACGACTGTTGACGTTGCGGCGTCATAAGGGCATTTTAACCTGCGTGTTAATAGATGACAGACGCCAGCCTGGGCTCTCACCGCACCCACTGTAACTCCGGCCCTGGCTGCTGAACCTGCGTGTTAATAGATGACAGACGCTAGCCTGGGCTCTCACCGCACCCACTGTAAGTCTGTCCCTGGCAGCTGGACCTCCGCGTTAACAGATGGCTGATGGCAGCACTGGCTCTCACCGTTAGGGGCAATCAGGAGAGCTTCAAATTTCTCTAAAAAATCTGATTTTGAAAAGGTGATTTCTGTGAGGTTAAGTAGTGTCAAAAAAAGCTCCAGGGCTGGGCACAAATTGCACAATTTGAGGTTTAAAATTTTCTGGGGCTGGAGTCACTATGGGGTCACATCATCTGATCTTCAGGGGAGTCTGTCCCTAATCACTGAAGAAGGATTTGGAGGAAAAATGAAACCATTGAATTGATTGGCTGAATCACTTTTAGAAGCCAGGAGGGCAAATGTCTTCTCAACTAAGAAGTGTTTTGGGGATGATTAGGACATTTTTATTACTTATGGGGTGTGCGGACGAATTAACACATCTACACGTGTAAAAAATACCTTTAAAAACTGCAGGGAGGGGTGTATGTTGTATGTTATCACACTTGAAAAAAAGCAAAATGATAATAATGTAAAACTATAAATAAAACTTCCCTAAATAAATTCTGTAAACAAATGTCAGTTACCAAAAAATATACTAAATGACAGTCACTGTACAAAATAGCATAGTGCCACTTTGTGATCTGTGGATCAAACAGGTTTAAGAGTCATGCTGTGGCCCAGGACAGGTATGGTCAATGTCCAGTGAAACTAAAATGGTGGTTGAAAGACTCCTTTTTCCGGCACTTTTTAAATGTGGGGGTCATGCAGGTTTGGGGCTCATGCTGTGGTCCAGGACAGGGACAGTATATGTCCAGTGAAACTAAAATGGTGGTTGAAAGACTCCTTTTTCCGGCACTTTTTAATCTGGGGGTCATGCAGGTTTGGGGCTCATGCTGTGGCCCAGGACAGGTATGGTCAATGTCCAGTGAAACTAAAATGGTGGTTGAAAGACTCCTTTTTCTTGCACTTTTTAATTAGTGGGTCAGACAGGTTTAATGGTCATACTGTGATACAGAACAGGTATAGTCAATGTCCAGTTCAACTAAAAATGGTGGTTGAAAGACTCCTTTTCCGGCACTTTTTAAATCTGGGGGTCATGCAGGTTTGGGGCTCATGCTACGTTCCAGGACAGGGATATTCAATGTCCAGTTCAAGTAAAATGATGGTTCAAATCATACTGCCTTCTGGCACTTTTTAATTTGTGGGTCATGCAGGTTTAAGGGTCATGCTGTGGTGCAAGACAGGGATAGTGAATGGTCTGTGATTTTTTTTCTGTGGCTTTTATAACCTAAGTGTGTTGCCTAAGATGTAGCACGTATCCATTTGACTGTTGTGGATGTTAATTCCAGCTTCTCCAGCCCTGTTTGGGTGTAAGAATAAAGGTGTTGTTGCTCTCCCATAGACTTTAATGGTCATCGGCGATAATCTATTATCGACTATCGGATATCTTATTGATAATTGCCAATATCGACTATCGACACGATGACGATAGTCAACGTAATCGCTTATCACTACTGAGCACCACATACCACTGATGATGTGAGAGATAAATGTCAACTAGAAAGATATAGTGGATGGACGTTGGTGTGTTAGTTGAGAAACAGCAGAGAAAAAACAACCTGCATCCATTGCTGGAAGAACATAAGCTAATAATGGCAGCATTATGGTCTGGAGAATGTTCTTGTGGTATCCTTTGCATCCACTCATCTATTTAGAAAGCACTCTCAACCGATATGGATATGAATCCATCTTTGCAGGTCATGTACACCTTTACATGATGATTGTCTTCCCTGGAGAGGATGGAATGTTTCAGCAAGACAATGTCTCATAGCTATAAATGTCCAAAATTGGTTGGAAGACTTCCAAGTATTACCAAGGTCCCCTCTTTTTCAAGACTAGAACACAACTGATCATCTGTGGGGCCAGCAGCTGTAGGATGCATAGCAATTAGGATGGCTCCAGCTACCTGTGACAATCTACCAAGACCTTATTGAGTCCCTACCAGTCTGTCTGCACATGGTATCTACTCTTGATATAAGCTGGTAGTCATAATACTGTGACTCAGTTGTGAAGTTTGGACATAGAATACTTTCATTTAGCGCCTTAGACACCTCTTTAACAGCTGCTCCTGAAAAATCAGAAAATTTATTAGCAAAATAATGTTAAGATAGGATCAGTACCAGAACCATAACTAGTAATTTAGGTTTTATCTGCATGTGAGTAATAATTGTTAAATATTAAACAAGTGATTACAGCAAATGAAAAAGTACATTTCAAAGTCAACATTTTATTACATAAATAAAGCTTACTGTGTATTGATGATGGTATTATTTTTTTATCCTAGATTAGAAGAAAACTTGAATTGTGTACACAAACATCCAAATAATGAATTTCCTTTGTAGAGCTTAGTTTGTCTTCATTATAGAGCAAGTCTGCATGTATCGTTTTAACTAAGCTGAAGTTGTTCATCAAACTCAATGTTGTAGAAAATGCGAACAGAAAATAAACTAATAAAAATAGAATGTTTACTCAATGTCCTTGCCATTAATAGTCTAATTTAAGAAAGCACTACATAAAGTCTAGATTTTTTTCCTCCATTTCAAATTATGAGGTTCAATAAAATGAAATGTTTTAGCAACTTTAAAGATTTAGGTGAAGCACAAAAGTGCATTAAAGCCAGTATTAAATTAAAATATTTACATCGTGCATCACATCCATGAGGAATAGATGTACCAATTTAAAGTGCATTCACAGTCACAAGAATATGTTTAGCGTCCTTGAAGAGAGCCAAAGAAATTAGTATTTAGAAATGTATTACATATCCTTGAATGGATGTGACTTTTAACTTCAGTGTAGATACATTATATGTTATTGACTCAGTAGCTATGTGTATTACAACATAGATGAAAAAGCATGGATAATAACATGGAAAATGGATTTTTAAGGAAAAAAAAATTGTTAAAATATGTCCAAGCTTCATCTACATTTTCCTTAAGCAGCAATGGAGGCACATAAATTACAGGATGGTACCACTACAGACTATATAGGCCCTGTTATGAATCTATAGAATACTTGTGCAAGAGTAAATTCAGTAAACCCAGTAAACCAGATAATTTCTTCATAGACTTATACCTTTAGGCAGGGAATCACATATTATGTTTTTTGCAATTAAAATGGGTTTAAAAAACACATTAAAAATGCTTGCAGTAAAAATGCATGCAGTTTTTATGAAATGGGTGTATTTTATAATTTACAGTATATTTGACTTAGACTCAAAATACTGAGGTAAAATCCTTATCAAATGTGAATGCATTTTTAATACAAAAAAAAAACACAGCATAGAAATCACAGTATTTAATTACATTACAATGAAGAAAACCTTCAAATTTTTTCTTAGTTACTTTTTACTCCTCAAGAAATAATTCAAGTCACATTTTGATTAATTTTTTTATATGCTCCATGTGTGACTCCTTTTTCAAGCCAAATGAAATCGTACTTAAACTTGTGTGCTTTTGTATGTGATAGTTAATAAATATAATTTTACAATAATATACAAAAAATATATAAAAAAGGTGAGTGAGCACAAGATCAAAAAGTGAATATAAATGTCATCATAGTTCATCGATTGTGTTCTCAACAATTACGTTACATTTAACAATAACAGTATAACTTGAATAAGAATTAAAACAAAAAAAAACTATGTCATGATTTTTAAAACTGGAATACAAGACAAAAGAGTAAATGTGTCTATTTATTAAGCAGTCAATAATATTAAGAAAGCAGAATACAATTTACATATGTTTTGCTCTTCGAACGCTAATATCATTGATACTTGGAGCAGTTATAAATAGAATATTCTGAATAACAGATGTCGGTGGCTGAGCCAACTACATAAGAATACCTATGGGACCATACTTTTTAGTAGGTAACATACTTAACACGAACATTGTAATATATTAATAGCTGCCTTTACATTTTATAGCTTTTATGTATTCCAGTAAAGCCCATATAATTCAGAGAGAAAAAAAAACTATGAACAAAAATTTGAGCTTAATACACATTTGGGGAATAATATTGGCACAAGGTAAATAAAGATATTATTAAATAGAATAAGGTGTTAAATTAGTTTGTCAAGTGACTCATTTGTTTAGCCTGGTTATCTTGAGAAGTGTACTCTGCAAAAGTTTCAGGTCTTCAGGTCACCTAAGTCTGCTTTGAAAATATATTGTTTCCATGGTAAACAGAAATCCAAATTCTACTTAAAACCTAGAATATGTTTTATTGCAGTCATATGAATCTTTTGCAAGTCATAGTCATGGAAATCCATTAGTTGCTATTGCACAGGCATTGGTTGAATTTCTTTTAAGTTCTCGCATTGTTGTGTTGCTTTAAATGTTCTTTTTTGCATAGGAGGAACAGCTTACTGATGTTCCAAGGATGACAGCAAAAAAGATTTAAAATAAATCCATTTATTTTTAAGTAAAGGATTAGGAATCATTTTGATGATGATTATTATTTTTTTCTTTTCTCATTGTCATTTCTTTAGGTATATAGAAGCAGATTTTTCAATTGTGTCTAACTCTAAAACAGTTTTAAGTTAGATTAGACAGTCTTACAATGCACCACATTTATCATAGTGCTTACAAATCTGGCGCATATTAGAACTGTCTAATCTAACCATGCACCGTTTTTAAGTTGTGTTACTTTATGCCACTAACTGTGCCAAAATTTTGGTGCACTTTTGACGCATACTATGCTATTCCCTTTGTCGAGGTCACAATCGTTTTGTCAGATGAGACACAGAAGTGTCTAGTATCTGTAAATGTGGTGTAAAGCAGTACAACATTATTTTTGGTGCAAATTGTGCTAGAATTCTGATTTATCAACTTTCATACATATGGGCCATAGTGTATGGTGTTGTATATCTACAGCACTAAAAATGTATATATATAAATGACTCACATGACCACAAGTGAGGGATTACAGTTATTTTGATTCAAACTCATTTATTTTAGTTAAATGTTTGTATTAACAAGAAATTGTGATTGATAGTATGCCTTAAACATTTTCCTTGCATTTGAATATATATGCTATGTGCATTTCTGTGAGCAAAGGCAACACTGACAGTTAATTCTATTGTCATATCCATGAGCATATCAGATATAAACATTGTCTTGCAGGTTTACAGGGACTTTTTTCTTACTATCTCAGTTGTTTTTTATAAGCTATATATATGGGTAGCCGCAAAAAACAAATAGGTTTCGACCCACAAAATCTGAACATATGACATTTATTTCCAATCCAATATATCATACATCAATTATGCTTTAGAGATTGTCCCCTTAGTCAGTTTGTATATGATCAAACAAATGAAAAAGCCTATTGTTCTGGATACTGAGGCACATTCTGAATCAAATGGCGTGACTTCATGTTATAGAAGACACATCATTCTACAGTCTTGATAAAAAATAATTACTTGGCAAACTGCCATATACACATAGCTATATTCCCAAGGTGTTAGGTAATTGTGTCCAGAAAGACATTATAAAATAGCACCTGAAAACTATGTTACAGACTGTTCACAATTCTTTCTTAAAGTGGGAATGATAATATGAATGTACCACATGTAATTTTCATTTTAGTACTAGACCACTACTACGATCAGCAAGGGAGCAAATCTTTCCTCTATAAGTTCAAATTAGATTGACCAGTAGGGCTCTCACTTCCCAAAACTTTTTCTTCAGTTACCCTTTCTGCAATAGTATCAGGATATTTTATCTTAAATTTGGACAGTATGTTATTTATAATACAGGCTTTTTGCCTATATTACACATTTATATTTATAAATAATTTAAAGGGAATGTACTATCTGAATGATTATCGGAGCAGACATTTGAGCTGCTTTGAACATCATTTACAGATATGCTTTGCAAAAATGAGATGTTTCATAGGACTAGAAGGAAGTGAGCGAAGACCAAAACCTATTGCTAATTGTGTATTCTTTGTTATTAATAAATAGTTGTTAATTGACATTGTAATGCTGCATGTGATGATAATGAAGAGACTACTGAAAAGAGATCTCTACGAAAGTGTTGGTCTATTATCATTCTATTAGTGAGCTTAGTGGTCAGAAAGAAAACTATATGATCTTAAAATATAGGGATATTTGGCTTTAGATTGAAATTTCAGGATGAATATAGAATTTCTTGAAATCTTTTTTTTAAATTAACTAAATTATACCATCTCTTAAAGGGTTTGTCTCACTACAATGACTGCTTTTCATGTTAAAGATCTTTCAAAAACAAGTCACTTTGCAATATGTGGCCATTAACAGTTTCCATTCCTATTCCTAGATATCCCTGCTTGTATGGGCTGCATCAGCTCTTCAGGTTGCTATAGCTACAGACCTTTTTGATCTCCCCAATAGGCTGCCAGTGCTGGTCGCTATAGCTACAGACCTGGTGTCCTCAGCAGCTTATTGCTGCAGGTCAGTAGAAGCCAGTAAACAGTGAATTCAAAAATGAAACTGAGAAAACAGGACTGAGGTAAGATGTATCAATGTAGTGAGACTGTTCAACTGATCAATGTTTCTATACTTTTTGCACAACTTGCTGATCTCTAAGGCTATGTTCACACGGCTTAAACTGGGACGTATTTCAGTCCGTAATTCAGTCCTTACTGCGCGAATTATGGCTGGAATACGTCCCAGTCATTACGGTAAGCCACAGTTCTCATAGAGAACTATGGATTACGTCTCCTCTCTCTGCTCGGCGAACCCGCCGCGGGGGTAGATAAGTGACATGTCTTTTACTAGCGGCGTATACGCGCCGCTAGTAATGATAGTCTATGGGCCGGCAAGGTGCCGGACCCCGCTCCCGCCCCGCCCACGTCCACACGGCGTAATTGCGGGGCGTAATTACGCCCCACAAATAAGTCGTGTGAACATAGCCTAACAAGAAGCTTAATGGCAAAATCCCCAACAGGTGTTTGACCCCTGAATCGCCGAATAAATTTACGGAATCAATTTGAATTGGAATTTAAACAGTCCTCCTCATCGTGCTGCTCAAATTTTGACATCATGAGACCAAGACAACATCTTACAATTGATAAACAGTACCTTGCCATTGCTTCAAGCCAGATGCTCTCAGATGTAAGTGGTCACTGAGCTTAGAGTATCACAGAGTGTCATCAGCAGGTTGCAACAGCGGTACAGAAAAAACTGGAATAGCCACAGAAAGGCAAAGAAGCGGACATCCTTTGGCTACATCACACACTGATGAACGCTTCTTTGTAAACAATTCACTGCGGGACCAGATAATGAATGCTACACAACTCCAGGCACATTTAAGGGAGGTGAGAGGGACCCAAGTGTCACGTCAGACCATTCGTAACCATTTACATCAGTGTGATCTGCATGGTGGATGACCAACAAGGGTACCTGACCACACCACCAGGCATTCAGGTTATTCAGTCTCTATATAGTGGGGATATGTGGTCATGGTGTGGTGGTATTATTAAGTTACTATGCGGTGGTGATATGGGGTCATGGTATTGCGGTATTATTCAGTCACTAGGTGGTGGGGATAGGTGGTCTTGGTGTGGCAATATTATTCAGTCACTATGTGGTGATATGTGGTCACGGTGTTGTGGTATTACATTCACTAAGTGGGGTGACATGGGGTCAGGGGTGTTGTGGTATTATTCAGTCACTATTGGTCAGGTGTTGCGATTTTAAATACAGTCATTATTGGTGGTGAAATTGTTCAGGGTGGGGCAAAATTATTCAGTCCACTATGTGGGGGAGATATCTGTTTCATGGTGTGATGGTATTATTCAGTCACTAGGGTGGGGGTAATATGTGGTCATTATGTGGCAGTATTTGGTCTTAATTATTGGTAATTTTAGCCTTGGGTGTCTGGTTTTATGTAATGATGTTTTTTTGGTAACTGTAGGACCATTATTTATTGGTTTTATACTCAGTACTTTGTGTTATAGCTTTTGATATATTTTTATATGAAATGCATCATTCAGGGTCTGGGAGGGGACATATATGTTTAGACCCTTTATAGTCTAGTGTCCTGCTGCAATTAGGTAAGGGAGTCTCAGAAGCCCCAGTGTTACATCTTGATTACAGGTTAGTTTGATTATGTTATTATATCGGTCTATTTAAGTTGAAGTGAGATCGGTCGGGGTACCGTACAGGTAACAGAGACAGCGATGCAAAGCGGGCCCCTAAAATAAACTCCTCTGGTGGGCCCTAAGCACCCCAGTCTGACACTGGGTGATACAAAATCACATATCTGTTAGTGGCTAAAGTATTAAAACCTTTGCTTTAGATATCTAGTTTTACCTCCTTATGTAGCAATAACTGCATCTAAAGGTTTCTGATAATTGCTGATTAGTTCTGAACATCAACTTGGAAGAATTTTAGCCTATTCCTGCATATAAAACTGTGTCAGCTCTGTTATGTTGGTGGGTTTACTCCCATGAACTTGTCACTTTAGGTGTGTTTAGGGTTTTCGTTTTGCTGCATGACCCACCTTCTCTTGAGATGCAGCTCATAAACACATGTCCTTGCATTTTCCTTTAGAATTTTCTGGTATAATTCAGAATTCAATGTTCCATCAATGATGTCAAGCCATTCTGACCCACATGTAGCAAAACGAGCTTGAACCATGATACTATCACTACTGTGTTTCACAGATGGTATGAGGTTTTTATGCTGGAATGGATTAATGGAATACTGGAATCTCCAAGTATAATGCTTTTCATTTAAACCAAAGAGCTCTTTTATGGTCTTATCTGTCTACGAAACATTATTCTAATAGCATTCTGGCTTGTCCAGATGATCTTTAGCAAACTGTAGACTGACATTAATGTTCTTTATGCATTTTCTGCGCAATCTGGCCATGCACACCAATATTGTTCAGTGTCTTCCTTAATGTGGACTAATAAGCTAATGTGAAAAAGGCCTATTGTTGCTTGGGTTTGTTTGTGATCTTTATTATATGTTTTGCTCATGGTGTGATATTTGTTAGTTAACTACTCTTGGGAATGGTAAAAATAATGTTATATTTCCTCTTGTCAGGACTGTGCTAATGGCCATTCAAGGATTTTGCTGTAGCCTCAGCCAGGATGCTGATTGGTGCTTAATGGGTTAAGCACTTGAGCCAATCCCTGGCTGGGGCAGGGGTTTTAAACGGCTTCCTGTGCTCCAGTCTCTGCTGGTGATTGCTTTTGGTGTCCAAGCTGTCTGTTTTGCTCTGCTGTGTCATTTTGCTGGTTCTCGGATTTTGGATGGTCTTTCTGGTTACTCTTCCGCTCTGTGTTTGTGTTTTGTAATATGAAAATTATAATGGGTTCACAAACTTTCAAGCCCCACTGTATATGGGTACAATCTTGTTATTAATTGTTTATTGATCTCTACAGTGTCTATTTTAATTGTTACAGTTTGTTACCCCGCAATTAAAGCACTACTACAATTTATAGGTGTAAGGCCAAACCTCGTCCTAACCTCGCCGCAAACTCACGTCTCCCCCGGCTTGTGGAGAGGGTTTGCCCCCAGGCAAATTAATAGGCAAGGGGCAAACCACGCTGCGAGCCGTGGGCCAGCCGCACACCACCTGCAGCGACAACCGCGGCAATACCAATACAAGAATTGACAGGAGTGTTCTCACACACGCGCGGCAAGGCCGTGGCCCCAAAGCCGCGGCCAAATCCGCGTCGTCTGAGTATTAACGCGGTTTTCAATAGGAAACCATGTTAATAAACTGGGCACGATTTGGACGTGGTTTTGGCATCGGAAACCGCGTCGGAACCCGCGGCCATAACCGTGGCCAAACCCGCCGTGTGAACAGGGCCTAACCTTGGTGGTGTGGATTTGTTTGACCACCGCAAGTGGTGATATAAGCCACGGAGCGGGGTATAAGAAGTCTCCAAATCATCTCCATAGCCTGCCACAACGCCGGTTGGGCTTGTGCAGTGGGAGACTCCCAGGTCGCTACCCCTAATGAGACTTGCTTGCGGCGATTGCCAGGGTGTGTGTGGTACAGAATCGAAAGCAGAGACATATTCGGGAACAGGCAATATGGTCAGGGCAGGCAGCAGGCAATGTGGATGAGGTCACAGACGGAAGGTCAGTTATATGGGCAGGAAACACAATATAAACACAGACTTTCACTAGGGCATAAGCACCAAAGATCTGGCAAGAAAGTTAGGAAGGTTTTATACCTATACAAGTGAGGAGAAGCTGTAATTACCATCCATAACAGTAAACTGCATACATGGAACAACTTAGTGAAGAAAATTTGGCTCTAAGAGTGCCAGAAAAAAATTGAGAGGCTAAAATAGTTTCAATGGCTAACTGAAAAGATGAGGACAACTTTCAAGCAGGGGCGTAGCTATAGAAGGTCCAGCATTAGCAGCTGCTATGGGGCACTGCATCCTGAGGGGGGCCCAAAAATCCATTTGACACATAGAAGATTTGGAGACGGTGTGTTATACAATTACTGAACCCTCAAAACTGCAAAAAATAAATTTTTGGGCACTGAGTATGATTTAGCAAATCCAAGCACCCTGTATAATATACATCAATGTATATGCGAGTTAGGCATTATGTGAGCCCGCAAATGTTGCCAAATAACATCTTCTGGGTGTGGGAAAGATGCAGCCAGCACTACCAAACTCCCTAACTATTGATGTCTATGGAGAAGAAAATGCTATCTAACAAAGAGCAGTCTGGACAGTGCAGAGAGTAAGCTGAAAATGGCATTCACAAGGCAATACAGTGAAATATATATAACATGGTCATGTGATTTTAGCGGCCAATTAGAGCCCTACACCTCAGCGATGATGTTTTTGACACGTCTCTGTGCTCTGCACTGATTGGATGGCCGACAAAAGCACAGAAAGGTGATTGGATGGCTGCCAAAAGTGCAGAAAGCCACTGAAAACTAAACTGAAAATCGCGTGTCGAACTGGAACTTTACTCGAACGAACAGTAAACCGTTTGGTTCAGGTTCTAAAAATTCAAGAAGTTTTACTAGAACTTAACTTTTCTAGAACAATTCGATCAACACTAAAGGTGAGGGAAAATAAAGAGTGGTTCTTTAAATTTCGGTGCTTGCCTGTCCTAGGAAGCATACAGCAGAGGTGAGCAGAAAAGCAGAAGCAGGGAAAGGTGAGTATGCTGTTGCAGGAATCCAGAGGATTCCCCCCATAAGCTTCCCTCATTTTTGAGTCAGAGAGAGATTACATTTTCAGAGAAGCTCTGGGGCATTAATATTTTCAAGGAGGAGGTCTGTGCTTTTATCTGTTTGAGCCGTCATTTTGGATGAAGCTCGTAACAGAGACTGGCAAGCATTTTCCAGATGCAAAAGTCCAGAGTCCACAGCTGGAACAACTGAGGATGTTGGTATAGGGAGAGGAAGTTGGGGGTGTTGCCCATAAACCACATAAAAGGGAGAGGAGCCAGTAGATTATCCATCATGGTTATTGTATGAGAATTTTGCCCATGGCAACAGCTCTGTCCAGTTATCTTGTGAAGAAACAAAATGGTGAAGATAGGTACCTAAAGTTTTGTTTACCCACTCCACTTGTTGGATTACGGGTAGTAGGCCGAGGAGAAGTCCAACTTTACCTGCATCCAGGAGAATTTGGAAATTAACTAGACCCCAGTGTCCAACACAATATGCAGAGAAAGACCATGCAGGTAGAATTTGTGTCAAAAGAATTGGGAGGCAATTTCAGGAGCAGAGGTCAGGGCTGTCAGGATTAAAAAATTTGCCATTTTTGAGAATTGGTCGATTAGCACATATATGACTGTGCAGCCAGATGAGAGAGGCAGATCAGTGACAAAATCGAAGGCGATATGAGTCCAGGGTTTTTTGGGAACAGGTAACAGAAGCAAGAGACCGTCCGGTTTCTGGCGCAGAACCTTATTACAAGCACAAGTCTCACATCTGGCCACAAACTCCTTGGCTGTCAGTGTCAGGGCGATCAGCTTGGAGCATTTTGTGGAATCCAGGATGGCCAGCCAATATAGAGGCATGCCCCCACGAGAGAATTTGTTTCCTGTGGACTGAAGGAACAAAAAATTTTCAACATAAAAGTTGTGATAGATGGATGGGTGCCACAGGGATCAGTTGTTCAGGAGGGATGATATATTGAGGTCCTGAATCGAGACCCACAATATCAGCATGGGAGAGAGCATCCGCCTTGACATTCTTGTCCGCCGGTATGAAATGTAGCAAGAAACCGAAAAAAGAGAAGAAGAGGGACCATCTGGCTTGCCATGGGTTCAAGTGTTGTGCTGTCTGTACATACAGGAGGTTCTTGAGGTCCATTTATATATATGTTAACCGGATGGCAAGCCTCTTCCAGCAGATGGTGCCATTCCTCTGAGGCCAACTTCATGGCCAGCAACTCGCAATCTCCAATTATTGTAATTTCTTTCAGCAGGGGAGAAAGTCTTGGAGAAGAATCTAGGTGATTTTTTTGCCCTTGGGAGTCTTCTGCACGAGAACTGCCCCAGCTCGCACACATGAGGCGTCCACTTCAAGGAAAAATGTTTTTTTTTTCTGGAACTGGATGAGACAAGATAGGAGCAGTGGCAAATGCAGACTTCAGACGGGAAAACGCTTCTTCCGCCTCTGGCGGCCAGAGTTTGGGATCTCTGTTCTTCTTGGTAAGTGTCACTATAGTAGTTTTCACTCCTAGAGATGCCTTTTCCATGTAGCTTAGGAGCAGGAATTTCCAGGACGCAATGGACAGTCCATATGGAAATGCTTAGGATTAGTGCAGTAGATTCAAAGATTCTGCTGTTATCAATGGGACCATTCTTGTTGTGACAGGTGGGCTCTGTCCACTTGCATTGGTTCTTCAGAAGAAACCATTAGTGGAGGCAGTGGAGACCTTTGAAAAATCAGAGCAAGACGGTGAAGACAGTGTGGCCAGGCTGGCTCACGTTGCTGGCGGAGCTCCTGCTGTCTCCTAGCCAACCGGATATCTATACAGGTGACAAGACAGATGAGCTCAACCAGGATAAAGGGAGGTCACAACTGGTCAGCTCGTCTTTTATCCTTCCAGTGAGGCCCTGCCAGAATGTGGCTATTAGGTTCTCATTGTTCCATAACAGCTCTGAGGAGAGAGTGCGGAATTGTACCGTATATTGTCCAACTATGGAGTCACCTTGACTTAGGTGGAACTGGAAAGGGCGCAGGAGAAGACACATGCCCTGGTTCTTCAAGCACATTGTGGGACAACTCCAGGACGACTTGTATGTTGGTGATCACTGGGTCCCCCCATTCTCAAAGTGATGTGGCTCAGGCCAAGGCTTCACCTGACAGAAGACTGAAAACAAACGCCGCTGTAGCTCATTCAGCGGGCAACTGGTTCACCATTAATTCCATATGTTTGGTGTACTAGCTGATGAACCCCCTACAGGCTTGAGAGTTCCCATCAAACCCTGGTGACAAAGGCAGATGTAGCTTGGGTCCAAGGAATACCACCAGAGCCATAGGCACTCGACTTGCAACAGGTGGTGGTGAAGGTAGAACAGCAGGTAGCCAGACTGCGAGCTGCTGTATCATGGCGATCAGTTGGTCTATCTGTTTGCTCTGTCATGCAATGACTGTTGTAAAATCCCGGATGTCTGGCAGGGGCACCCTGGCAGAATCCATGACCAGGTCTTACTGGAACATTGATGATGTAGATTCGCTGGACCTCCACAAATGGTGGTATAAGCCACATCAGGGAGCGGGGTCTAAGAAGCCTCCAGGTATTCTCTAGAGCCCACTGAAAGGTGGCTGGGTTTGTGTGGCGGAAGACTCCCAGGTCACTACCCCTGACATAACTTGCTTGCAGTGGCAGCCAGGGTGTGCATGGTACAAAATCATAAGCAGAGGCATAGTCGGGGACACACAATATGGTGACAGCAGGCAACATTGACGAAGTCACAGTCAGAAGGTCATGTACATGGGCAGAAAACACAAAATAAACACAGGTTTTCATTAAGGCACAAACTCCAAACATTTAGCAGGGAAGTCAGAAGGTGGAGGCAAATTAAAGGGTCAGCGCTTGGCAATTAACCAATTACCGTTACGCTGCCCCTTTAAATTTCACAGAGGCTGAAGCAGGAACAAGCGCACGGGTACATAGAAGAAGAGTGCAGGAAAGCAGAAGTGGGGAGAGTTAAGTATGCTGTGACGGGGAACTGGGGGACATGATGGCCAGCATAAGGGTTGTGACAATAGGGCTACATAGATAATTGTTAGAACTATTAAATTAGCATAGGTAGTGCTACATACAAGGAAAAACTAAGGGGAATGTAAGTATGTGGAATTAGTAATCATTGTTGGAGAAAATTGTGGCATTAAAGAAAACTTTTTGTATAATGAAGTGCAGATATCAAGCACCCATATGCATCAGAAAATAAATTTCAGAAAATACAAACCATACATTATCAACATAGCACTAATAGCATTTATTAAAAGTAATTGAAAATATTGCCCATTTGTAAGCCTTTGATTTATATCTGTTATCATATTGAATTAATGTTTTATTTTTATTTCATATGCATACATTGTTCTTCACCTAATCAATAATATTCTTAGAAATACCACTTTACCATTCAACAAAATGTCCATAAACTTGCCAAGTGCTGATCTAATTATAAAAGGCTATTAAAAGTGTGTGGTTCAGTTCATCATATGGTCATTTAAAAGATCACAGATCATGGATAAAAGCAGACTGGCTGGCACAAAGACTGTGCTGATTCCTATCTTGTCAAATCTAATTGTCTTTATAATATTGTGGATAGAAGGTGTGCTGAGTAAGCACTGTGGTTTATGACTGATTTCTTTTGTCTTTGAAACCAGTATAAATCCTATAGATCCTGTGGAAATAATTATAGATAAGTAAAAGGCTCTTGCAGTACATTGATTGAGAATAACTTAAACTTGATTCATGTGTCTCCATGTATTTTCTACTTTCCAATTGTCTACAGCGCGTAAAAAGAACAAGGACAACAATATAATGACACCTTTACAAAAGTCTTGAACAGTAAATGTAAATGCAGATGTCAGAGGAATAAAATATGTACTTGAGTCATTGATTCTTTTCTTTAAGTGATGTGCCCTGAAAGAAATGGGTGAAATACACATAAAAATATGCCTGTGAAGAAAATACAAAAGGGATTAAGATAACAATACGGTATTATCAGCGATCGGTGTGAATTCAGCCTATATAATAGCAGGGTTGATTCTTGACTTGGCATCCACTATGTTACAATGTCTATGTTTAACCACCTACTGTATGTAATCAGACAGCTTAAAAATGACAAAAATGGACAAGGACACATCCAGGGTAACTGACTAAGAATCAGAATTGTAGTTTATGCTCACCAAAGAAAACATTTTATTTATTTCGTGTCAATATTTTGTAACCTTTTACACTGGCTTAAAAAATTGTTTGATCCAAACTTTTTTGATGTTTTAATCAAAGTGAATTTAATTGGGATAAACACTGATCTGCAGAAAAGAAGACCTTTTATTATGAAAGTGAAAATAAATCTCTTCAAAAGAATCTACATTGATTACAATTATTAAACATAAAACAAGGGTTTGCATACATAGGCATGTCTTTCAAGTGAGTTAAGTAGAAGCACCTTTGGCAGCAATTATAGCCTTAAAGTCTGTGTACATCGTCACAATCAATTTTTTATGCTCTCAGTGCATATAAATAAAATATAAAGCAACTTTACAATAGGTGTTAATTGAAAATGTCCTACCATTTTGTTTTTACAGCTCCTATGCAGACCATGTATCTCCATGGTAGCAGAAAAAATATGTAGTCTAATCCTGCTGTCAGAATTGCTTCTTACTGTCCTCTTCTTCTTGTTGTCCTGTGAAATGTAGATTAGCACAAAGAAGGGAATAGAAGAATGTATGAGACTGTATTAAAAGGAATTTGTTTGCTGTCTATTACCGTAGAGATGTATAGTTTACAAAAGAGCTGGAGAAATCAAATTATAGGCACTTTCTAATTTAACCCTCTCTGACATTCAACCTACAAGTATGAAGCTGGTGCTAGTTGTCACCATCCTGCAACAACCATGATTGGCAATAACTCTAATCCTGGCTATTTAAAGGCGTTTTCTCACTATACAGTCACAGCCATCTAGCCTTGCACTCTGCAATCATTATGCTGTGGGTGGTTCTATAGCAGTGATAAGCATATTTAACCTCTCTCCTTAAAGGAGTTGTCTCATTACGAGCTTTCAGCCTGTCAGTGTCCCTGGTAAGTTGAACTGAGGGGCGTGCTTCTTGGTCTGTCTCTTCTGCTCCCTCTCCCCTCCCATCAGCACACAGGCAGCTACATAACTTCTATACAGGGGGGGGGGTGAGGGGTTTTTGCTCTCAGAGTTCACCCTGTGTGTGCCTGCCTAGGTCTTTACAGGAGAGGGCTGATCTATGAGTGTAGAGAGGTCTGTGAAGCTGCTGTGTATGCTAATAGAGCAGAGGTGATGCATGTGTTCCTATATCCCCTGCTTAGCTTACAAGTCTCCACATATCCAGCAACAACAATGGAAGTGTTACTATACTCGGATTGATCACTAATACAGGAAGCATAAAGTATTCACATGCCTGATCTTACAGTATTAGTATAGTCCAGTTCCAAAGACACATCATGATTATAGTAACAGTACAGGGTCACTGCTGTCACATCTATCTGTGTAGAAGAGCAGTGAGAAGCAGGCACACATAGGGTTAATCCAGGCAGTATGGACACAGACGCCAGAGTCCTCCTCCCCCTCCTTCCACTCCAAGAAAGCATATCTGTGCAGGAGGGGCTCTCTGCTCCGCCTGTCTTCAAAGGTGATGAGTCATCAGACCTGACAGCCATAATAAGGATAACAGGTCGCTACTATAGAGATTTGAGAAGCTGATGTAGTAATACTAACAGGGCTAGCTCAAAATCAGTAGGACATTTGTAATGAACATATATTGCAAAGCTGCTTGTTTTTTAAAGATCTTTAAATTAAAACCCAATCATTGTAGCGAGACAACCCCTTTAACTAGAGACATTACAAAGAGCAGTGTTGGAGATCTAATCTTTAAGTAAGCAAATCTACACAGGCTGTAAGGAGTGAAAGAAAGCACTTTTCAGTAACAGAGCTAATGTTGTAGGAGTTAGTTAATTTTTCTCCAGAGCTCAGTCTGTCTATGGGGTAACATCACTCCCTGCTTTCTGCTCACAGGTAACAGAGTATGTTCTGGTATGCAGGTTAAATTAGAAACCTGTGTGCAGTCAAGAGTACATACAAATGATCTTCTCTCTTGAGTAAAGTAAAATCTGTTGACCAATGTATTTAGGAAAAGTCTGAATTTAACTGTCCTTTCATGTGGAAACTAGTCTTTGTAGTGAGAAAACCCTGTTAACCAATTAGATGCCACAGCTAATAAGGATGCAGTTGAGGGGTGCTGAGTGCCTTATATGGCAGCCAAGGCCACAGTGAAGGCTACCAGGTCTACCATGGTTGTATTGCTATTACATGCTGTTAGTGGAAGGATATAATTGGGGACCTAAAAATAAACTATAAAAAAGTTAGTTTTTAGTTTACTGTATAGTACATTATAATGAATGTTTAAACATGTAAACACATAAAATGTATGAATACAGATGTATAGATAAGGGTTATGGGCCCTGGTGCAAAACTTTAGCTTAAACCAATTTTCACGATTCACGCCGTGGTCCCCTGCCATGGACCGCCTGCGTTTCGTGCCTTCCTGGTACTTGCCTGTCCTGTTGCTTCCTGGGGTCCTGTGTGCGCACTGTGCCTCCTAGGGCGCGTGCCTGGCAGCTTCCTGCCTTTTATTGGTTTCCTTCCTGTGCACCTTCCTTTTGACCTATGACCCCTGACTATAAGAGGAAGTTCCTGCCTTTGCTCTGGGTCAGTCCATTGCAGTCCTGTGCATTGCATTGTTTGCTGCATTGCATTGCTGTTTGTTGCAGTGTTGCCATTGCTGAGTTCCTGCCAGTATCTGTGGACTTAACCCCTGAGATGCTGGTCCAGTTCCTGTAGTCATCAGAGCTCCTGACCATATGTCTGCTGTATCTTGCCGTGATCCCCGTCCTGTATGTGCTCTTCTGTTCCTGCTGTGTCCTGCCGTGATCCCTGGTCTGTACCTGCTGTATCCTGCTGTGTTACCTGTCCTGTTCCTGCCGTATCCTGATGTTGCTATGTGTACGTTTATTCCAGCTGTATTCTGCTGCACATGCTACCTATGTTCCTGTCTACCACCGCTTGTGTTCCTGTCCTGCACCTTGGCTGTCACCGCAGGTAGCCACGTCAGGGGTAGTGACCTGGAGTTCCCCGCAGCGAAGTCCGTCCCGCTTTGCGGCGGGCTCCGGTGAAGACCAGGGGCCCCTTAGACTCCGCTCCCTGGCGTGGTCTCCATATACCATCTCGCCCGCGGTGATCACAGAGGATCCACACCTGGATGTCAGTGGTCAGAGCTTCGGCGTATGTTGGTTGTCGCCACGCTGTTACAAAATGGACTGACCATGGATCCCGCCGTGGTGACCTTGTCTACGTTTTTCTGCTGTTGTCTTGTCACTCTATGTCTGTCCCGCTGGCTCATGGTTCGCCCAGAGTGTCTGTCTGTCCGCTGGCTCATGGTTCACCCAGAGTGTCTCTGTCCCGCTGGCTCATGGTTCGCCCAGAGTGTCTATCTGTCTGCTGGCTCATGGTTCGCCCAGAGTGTCTGTCTTTCTGCTGGCTCATGGTTCGCCCAGAGTGTCTGTCTGTCCGCTGGCTCATGGTTCGACAAAGTGTCAGTATCCCTGTCCACTGGCTCATGGTTCACCCAAAGTGTCAGTATCCCTGTGCGCTGGCTCATGGTTCGCCCAGAGTGTCAGTAGCCCTGTGCGCTGGCTCATGGTTCGCCCAGAGTGTCAGTATCCCTGTCTGCTGGCTAATGGTTCGCCCAGAGTGTCAGTATCCCAGCTCATGGTCCAGCCCAAAGTGTCCGTTGCCTAGCTCATGGTCCCACCCAGAGCGTCCATTGCCTAGCTCATGGTCCCGCCCAGAGCGTCCGTTGCCTAGCTCACTGTCCCGCCCAGAGCATCCGTTGCCTAGCTCATGGTCCCGCACAGAGCGTCTGTTGCCTAGCTCATGGTCCCACCCAGAGCGTCTGTTGCCTAGCTCATGGTCCCACCCAGAGCGCCGTTGCCTAGCTCATGGTATCGCCCAGAGCATCCGTTTCCTAGCTCATGGTCCCGCCCAGAGTGTCCGTACCCGTTTTGTTGCTTTACCACCCTGAGTCCCCTCCCTTTCTTGCCTGGTGCCCCTTTTGTTTACTCCCATGCACCTCCTTATCTAGCTGTTCCCTTTACTGGATAATTTTATATTCAGCCTGTACTTGGTTGCCCCCATAGAAGTTGTGGGCCCCTGACCTACGTGGAATGCTATTTCTGTGATTTGGAGGGGTAGGAGGGGGCTTTGAGGGGGGGGGGGTACTGTCACGGTTCACGCCGCGGTCCTCTGCCATGGACCGCCAGCGTGTCGTGCCTTCCTGGTACTTGCCTATCCTGTTGCTTTCTGGGGTCCTGTGTGCGCACTGTGCCTCCTAAGCTTCCTGCCTTTTATTGGTTTCCTGTCCTGTGCACCTTCCTCTTGACCTATGACCCCTGACTATAAGAGGAAGTTCCTGCCTTTGCTCTGGGTCAGTCCATTGCAGTCCTGTGCATTGCATTGTTTGCTGCATTGCATTGCTGTTTGTTGCAGTGTTGCCATTGCTGAGCTCCTGCCAGTATCTCTGGACATAACCCCTGAGATGCTGGTTCAATTCCTGTAGTCAAACTTGCAAATGTAGGCAGCACTCCAATTTCATTCAGCAAGATTAATTCATTCGTGAGATAGCTGTATTATGTAAACTTCTTTATTGTAGCAAAATTTGTAGACATGTTTCTTCAACCTTCACCATCCCAAACATATACTTAAAATCATTCAGACATAGATTCTTTTCACATTTTAGACATAGATTCCTTTCACAACGTTTCGGTCCAACTCGGACCTTTCTCAATGGAATTCTTTTCTTATATTTTTTCTTACTCTTAATTCGATTTCCAGCTCATATAACTGTGCAATGTTATGAGACATTCATAATACCATATGTCCATATATGTCTGTATACATCCAGTATTCACTGTATGTCTTGCCAAGACTGTTATCGATCGTCCGTCACGTCATATTCCCACAAGTGCCGATAACAGTCTTGGCAAGACATACAGTGAATACCGGATGTATACAGACATATATGGACATATGGTATTATGAATGTCTCATAACATTGCACAGTTATATGAGCTGGAATTCGAATTAAGAGTAAGAAAAAAAAAATATAAGAAAAGAATTCCGTTGAGAAAGGTCCGAGTTAGACTGAAACGTTGTGAAAGGAATCTATGTCTAAAATGTGAAATGAATCTATGTCTGAATGATTTTAATTATATGTTTGGGATGGTGAAGGTTGAAGAAACATGTCTACAAATTTTGCTACAATAAAGAAGTTTACATAATACAGCTATCTCATGAATGAATTAATCTTGCTGAATGAAATTGGAGTGCTGCCTATATTTGCAAGTTTGATATTGGTAATTTTAGGCTTTGCACCGCTTGAAACGAGTGCCGGTGTTTCACGTTTTCTGGCAGTGCCTGTAGTCATCAGTGCTCCTGACCATATGTCTGCTGTATCTTGCCGTGATCCCCGTCCTGTATGTGCTCTCCTGTTGCTGCTGTATCCTGCCGTGATCCCTGGTCTGTACCTGCTGTATCCTGCTGTTACCTGTCCTGTTCCTGCCGTATCCTGATGTTGCTATGTGTACGTTTATTCCTGCTGTATCTTGCTGCACATGCTACCTATGTTCCTGTCTACCACCGCCTGTGTTCCTGTCCTGCACCTCGGCTGTCACCGCAGGTAGCCACGTCGGGGGTAGTGACCTGGGGGTCCCCGCAGTGAAGTCCGTACCGCTTTGCGGTGGGCTACGGTAAAGACCAGGGGCCCCTTAGACTCCGGTCCCTGGCGTGGTCTCCATCTACCATCTTGCCTGTGGTGATCACAGAGGATCCACACCTGGATGTCAGCGGTCGGCGCTTCGGCGTACGTTGGTTGTCGCCGCACCGTACACCAATTGCTCTTCACAGCCTGCCTATAACTTTCAGCTGCACTGCTGGAAATGTTCTCTCCAAGCCTTTTATAGCTTGTTAGTAGAATAGTTAGGGATCTATTTTAGGAGAATGAATGTATCAATTCAGGGGCAAAATAAAATTTTTAACAGGTACCATACTTAGCATGATGCATGTTTTGTTGTGCACTGCAAAAAAATATTCCAGCTATCATATTTTATCATATATACCAAATGCCAATTCAGGGTAATTCAAGCTACAGAAAGTTTTACTTCACAAAGCCACAAGGATGACCTAACAATGGTAAGGGTATACTGAGAATTATTGTTTTACAAACTAGTATATGGTAGACCTTATAGGTGAACACAGGACTGATGTGACACAATTAGAGTCACTATACTGAATACATATAGTCACTCACAGTTGACGTCTTAGCTGGAGTCCTTTATTTTCTTCTCCAACCGATCCAGACCTCCTCGAATTTTTCAGCTACACCTCATTTCTGCAGGAATTTTTGGCTCCTTTCGCCACATTTGTAAGATCCTCGCTTTACTCTTACGTGAGGTCCTCACAGTTTACTTCCTAAAACAACAACTCTACCCAATGTTGGACTGGGGTAGCTATAACCCACTGGTAGAGATAATTCTTGGGCCTACCAGTGGAGCTGAATATAGGAACCCAAACTACAGCTACAGTAAATTACCATATGTGCCTCTTCCATGGAGTGACATGTTCAGGGGCCCACCGGGGTATCACCCACTTCCCATGTGGGCCACCCCAAGTCTACTCCATCCATTGCACCCCTTGAATATAATAAAGCCACAAGTTTTGCTTCCAAAATTTAACTAGTAATGTACACTGTGCCCACTAATATGAATTATTACACAACTATAACCCCTGAAATGAATTATATTACACACTCTGCACTCTTAAATTATTATTTTGTTTGCTTACACATAGAAGATGTTAGCTCACCATTTTTCATTGTCCATAATATTCATCCTCAAGTGCTCGGAAAAAATTGTTTAAAGTCCAAAACCCTAATAGAGTAGCAAATAAATCCAATCCAGCATTCCACAGTTACTACCTACAATGTAAAACTTGACTTTCATTGTACTTATTACATAAAATACATTGTCAAAAAATAAGTACTAATGCACTTTTTGTAATGTATCACAGCATGGCTTCCCCGCTGATAAAGAGCTGTTATGACTATGGCTTATGCATTTTTGAATAACTCATTATTTATAGCATGTACCAATGCTCCTGGCTGTACATGCTCAGGAAAAAAGTTACATGTTCAAACAATCCATTTACAGACAACATGTTATAAAAAAAAAAAAAATAATAAAAAAATGCTTAAACCTTAAAACCCCATAAAAACACCGTTTAACATACTAGAACTCGACATATGCTATAAATATCTAAATACCAGACCTATCCTCGCTCTTGCCCCGTTGCATCCTGTTCTTGCACGTGGGCCCCCTTGGACATGCGCAGCAACACTCAGATATTTAAAGGGACAGTACACCAATTAGCTGACGAATTACCTTTGACCTCTGGTAGTTAAAAGGAACTTCTGCATACTGCCTCAGTGTCAGCTCGTTGGTGTCTATCCTAGGTGACCCTGACCTTCATTTGTTCTACTCTTGCTGTGTCACCCCTGTGATACCAGTATCTGCCAGTAATCCCTGTGTTAACCCTGTGCTTACTAAAGCCATTATCTGCTGTTATCTGCTGTTGCCTCCCTGCTGAAATCCTGGCAGTCCACTACTTGCCCGGGACTCATTACCTCTGCCTGTAACTGGTGTCCCTGATCCTGCAGTATGGCTGTCTCTGCGGGTAGCTACGTCAGGGGTAGTGACCTGGGGGTTCCCTGCAGCGAAGTACATCCAACCTTGCAGCGGGCTCCGGTGAAGACCGGGGGTCCCTTAGACTCCGCTCCCTATCGTGGTCTACACCTATACCATCTTTGCCCATGATGATCACAGAGGATCCACCCCATCTATCCGGTATTCTACTCCGTTACAATGTGGCAACCAGATTTGAAAACATTTACACATATTGACAAAAGATATATTGAAAAAAATAAAAAAAGATTTCATATGATTTAACATTACTAATAAAAGTGTTCTTATTGTTTTGTTGTAACTTGCAGGTGAGACATCTCTGATAAACACAACTGTAACGGCTGGGTAGTGGATCCTCTGGACCACCGAAAGCGATGATAGTTAAGCCCACGCCAGGGAACGGTATTAAGTACGCCCCGGTTTTCACAGAGCCGCCGACAAAGCGGGATGGACTTGCTGCAGCGTCTGAGGCTACCAGGTCGTCCCCCCCTGACGGGGACTTGCTTGCGATGAGGCGAGGTGCAGCGAGGACTGCAATAGTGAGTCCGAGAATCGTAGTCGTGGGCAGGCAGAAGGTCAGGGCAGGAGTCCCCCGGCAACGGGCCAAAGGCGGCCGCGCAAAGGCTGGGGGCCGGCCAGCGCGCGCAAAAGGGCAATGGTTCGTGGTTGTGGACAGGCAGGAAGGGTCTGGGAAGGCGGAAAAGGTTCGGAGTCGGGGAAAAAGTAGCAAAGAGTCTGGTACCGGTTAATCGGTAAGGCGACAAATATACTTCAGGACAACGCTTTTTTACGGCTTCGGGACCAAAAATAGATCCAGCGAGGATAGTGAATGCAGAGAGCGGACCCTTAAATGGGGAAGGCGTTCTGGAGACAACCAATTATCGGGACACTGGCCATTTAATTTCATGAGAACGCGGCGATTCGCGCTATCGGGAACGGCACAGCAGCCTGGCTCGCAGGGTGGACGCAGGACTGGACAGGAACGCCGGGCCCCGGGTAACAGGGTAAGTTTACTGTGTAAGTGACACCGGGAGTGGGTTCCCGGGGTAAGTTGGTAAGTTATACCAGGGCGCGGACAACCCCCGGCTCGTTCCCGCGGCAGCGAGGTGGCATCGACCCAGGGCAGGCACCCGGGAGGGGGAACCACGGGTGCAGCCCGCGGCCACTGGCGGGAAGCGGGGGGCCCGCCTGACGCTGCTACAGTACCCCCCCCCCCCCATTAGGTCTCACCCATCTTCTTGGCTGAAGGAAAGTACGGAGCATGTCTTGATTCAGGATGTTAGACTCAGGTTTCCAGGACCTCTCTCTTGGCGGCCAAAGCCTTTCCAAGTCTAACGAATAATACGCTTCACCTGATGGTTTCATGTGTCTAAGAAGTCTTTACTTCAAATAAATCAGGGGACTTAGGGACCCCGAGACGGGGCAGCGCCCCCTATGGGAGCGAGAACGGTTCAAGGGACCAGAGGCGTAATGAGGGGAGCTGAAAGGCGTTAGGGATACGAATGGAGGATGGAGGACGGCAGAGATTTTATCAGGACACTGGTTCACATGTGTCGAAAGTAGTACTCTGATTGGACCAAGGAACCGCGGACCCAATTTATAATGGGGACCTTGAGGCGTATGTATTGGCCGAGCAGCCAACACTTTATCCCCTGGGCGGCAACGTCGGGGGTGGGTCTTCTCCACTTGTCAGCCTGGGTCTTCATGCGGGCAGAAGCATTGAGTAAAGCTTGGTCGGGTTCACGCCCAAATGACCCGCTATTCCTGAACCTGAGTTGTCCACGGCAGGACCCCCTCGGAGCCTGAGGCCAAGGGGAAGTGGGAGGGCGTGGGTGACGTCCATATGTACACAAGGAATGGGGAACGGCAGTAGAGTCGGAGTCCCCGATGGTTATAGGAGAACTCGGCCCAAGGACAAGCAGTTCGGACAGTCGTCCTGGCGTCCCCGGGACACCAAGTGCCAGTAGATACTCCACTAGATCTGTTTACTCTATCCACCTGCCCATTGGTCCTGGGGATGGTACGTGATGTGAAGTCCAGTTTAATTTGCCAAGCGGGAAACACAGGGCACGCCAAATTTAGAGACAAATTGGATGCCCGCTATCCGGAGACAATGTGGGATGGCTAAACCAAGGCTAGGCGAAAGAGTGCTGAAAAAAAATGACCGCCAACGGGGAGCAGAAGGGAGACCACGGCAGCGGCACCACAGCACAAAGTGGGACATCTTGAAATCGGTCAGTGCCCCCAGATGACAAAGTTCCCGAGGAAGGGGAAGGTCCGTGGATGAAGTCCATGACTATGTGTGTCCATGGAGCCTCTGGAAACATCCAGAGGGACTAGGGGAGGCCTGTGGGTCTATGGCGAGGAACCTTTTCGAGCCACAAGTGGTACAGGAGAGAGAACAAAGTCCTATTGACGGTTTGAGCCAGAGTTGGCCACCAATAATGCGGGAGATCGAGGGCAAAGGAGTTTTTCGATCCCGGGGTGGCCCGGCCAGAAGAGAACTATGCCCCCCAAACCAGAATTCTCCTCCGCGAGTGCGGGCACGCACCTAGGCTCTGCCCGAGGGACCCCTACGGAGATCCACAGGACGCCACATGGACCCGTCGTTCAGGAGCAAATGACTATTGCTGAGGACACCGGTTCCTCCCGGGTAAACGTCCAGAAGCATGGGAGGGGACGTCAGCCTTGACATTTTTCTCGGACGGTCGGAAATGGATATTAAAATCAAAGCTGTGCCGGAGAGAAAAAAGGGACCACGCGGCCTGGCGAGAATTTAAGCACTGAGACCGTCCTGCAGGTATTGGAGATTTTTATGATCTCGTGAAGACGTCAAACGGATGTCGGGCTAACCTACCAAATGATGTCGCCACTCCTCCAGGGCCAATATTTATGGCCAACAGCTCCCGATCTCCAATGGCATAATTACGCTTCTGCCGAAGAGATGGTCTTAGAAAAAAAACGGATGTGGAACTGTCTTGCATTTTGGGACCTTCTGGGTCAGAACGACGCCCTGCTCCACGAAGAGGCCATCCACCAGCAAGGATGAAGGGTCTATCCTGGACCGGCGCCGGACCAAAAAGGTGCCAGAGGAGGACGTCAGCTTCAGTCGGGAGTATGCCCTCCTTGGCTGACGGAGGCCAAAATTTTAGGTTGGCGTCTTCATGGTGCTGAGACACGATGGAAGCCAATCAGCCGTAGAATGTGTGGAATTAATTGCCCGGCCGGTAGTATTGTCGAATCATAGGATTCCGTTGAATCGCCCGGAGACCGGAGGTCGCGGCCACTGCTGGATCGCAGAGCGTTTCAAGGGTCCACCTGAAGACCTCGTCGGGAATTATGTAACCCTGGGAAGGGAAGATGGACTGGTGGCATAGCTGGCACTTCTCCTGCTTAGCGTATTACAGTTGGTTGTCCCGCAAACGACGCAGAACCTGGCGAACTTGTCTCCGATGGGTTGTAGTCAGGAGAAAAAATCAAAATTCATCCAGGTATACAATGTGCTGGTGTCTGAAAGTCCCGAAATACGTCATTGACGAATCCTGGAATACAACCTGCGGGCGTTGCATAGGCCCTCGAAGGGCATCAACGCGGATATTCAAAACTGCCCATTCCCCGTGTGGTTGAATGCGTCTTCCATCATTCCCTCTCAGAATTCTGTTGAGGTTCTAGGATCCCTCGCAGATCTAATTTGATGAAGATCTTGGCTCCACGGGTCGCGTACGAAGAGCTCAGAAATCAAGGGTAGAGGGTTACCGATTCCTTCACCCCGTGATCTTGTTATAGCCCTCTGTAATCGCTGCACGGGCGTAGTTGCACCGTCTTTTTTATGAACGAAACAAGAAGCGGCACCGACGGGCGAGGAGGACTTGCGTATGGATTCCCTTCGCCAAGTTCTCCTTGTATAAAGGCCGACATGGCCCTGCGGTCTTGGGCACAGAGAGACGGATAGACCATAACCCGTGGGGGAATGGGTACCGGGGAGGAGATTTTAGGACAGTAATACGGACGGATGTGTCGGTAACTTCTCAGCCATGCTTTCCGAGATACATCTCCAAGATCCGGGTACTCCGCTGGCAGGACCACTGTAGAAACTTGACGGACGACTGCGGGAGGAGAGATGGACACCGGGCGTGGTGCTGCCACCAAACAGAAAACCTGGCAATTAGATCACCCAACGAAGGACTTCGCCCGTTTTCCATAAAGTGTAGGGGCGTGGCGTCTGCAGCCAGGGTTAGCCCAACAGGATCGCGAAGAAAGAGCGGGGGCAGGACGTGGAAGCAGATTACTCTCAGTGTGGTGACCCCAAAAAACGGAGAATCACCGGGGTCTGGTGGGAACTGGATGGAAGTCGCTGAGAAGCTTCCCCTCACTGACAGAAGAAGATTGAGCAAGACGCGCTTTTTCAAGGCAGGACGGGTCACGGCAAACGGTAACGAGACACAGGGAGCGTGAATAAAGTTCCCGGCGGAGCCGGAGTCCTAGTAAGGTAGAGACCCCGAAGAGATAGGCCAGCATCCGTCGTTACCTACACTGGGCAACATCAGACGTGGGAGAGGAGGGCTGAGAACCTAGGGGGACGCCCTCTCCTACCGCCCCTAGGTGCGGGCGTTTCACGAACGACTGAGGACGCTGCCGGACAACTCCCATAGGAAATGGTGGCGGACGCTGTAGAGGGAGATGATTCTCCACCTGCCTTGGGTCAGTTCGGACTCCGACAAGTATGCCCGGTTCCACCTGCATGGGGCTCTTCGTGGACAACAGAGGAGGGAGTGCGGAGGATCTACTGGAACACAGGAGCCCAGGACGAGAAGACGGAGCTCCTGCTGTCATTCAGTGAAATGCGCCACGTTATGCGCAGTGTCAAGAGCGATGAGCTCACTCAAACGACGAAGGGAGATCTCTGCGTGCGATTGGGCGTCTTTACTCTGCTCGAGAGACCCTTCTTAAATGTGGCACAGAGAGCGGTCGTCATTCAAAGAGAGTCGGAGGCTTGGGTGCCGTATTGAAACCCGCATATTCACCCTACGGAGGAGTCCCTTGGCAGTAGATTTAGCTCGCGCCGCTCTCCGCGGAAGATGCTCGTGCAGGCTCCTCATAAACGCTGCAGGGGCAATTCTTAGTGGATCTTCATGTGTAGGTCTGGGGTCACAGGGTCATTCCGGTACCAAGCAGGTGTCCCACCACCATGCCAGGGCCATCCCAGACAGCAGGCTCACCACGACGCCACCTATTCCTTTCCGTGGGAAAACTGGTCTGCCATCAGCTCCACGTGCTGAGCACTGAGTGATGAAACCTCTACAAGAGCTGTCGACAGTCTGCCGTCAAACTTGGAAGGTAGAAGGGAGGCGAAGCTTAGGGCCCACAGTTGCCAGCGAACGGCCGGGTAGAAGAAAGTCACCGTGCGATGAGCAGGTTGCTGCTGCTGCTGGGACGCCAGGAGTTGGGCCATCATGGCGGACATACTGACACAGCTGATGAGCTTGTTGCGTGATCTGCTGAGACTGTTGGGCGAACAATGGTCGGGAGTTCCGCGAGGCTTGGCAGAGGCACTTTGCGGGATCCATGGCTGGATCTAACTGTAACGGCTGGGTAGTGGATCTTGGACCCCGCAAGCGTTGATAGATAAGCACGCCAGGAACGGCATCTAAGTAGCCCCCGGTTTTCAAAGAGCCCACGCAAAGCGGGATGGACTTGCTGCGGCGTGGGGCTTCAGGTCGTTCCCCCTGACGTGACTTGCTAGCGATGGAAGCCAGGTGGCAGCGATGGGTAACAGAATCGTCTAGTCCGAGGGAATAGACTCGTAGTCGTGGGCAAGCAGGAAGGTCAGGGCAGGGCGGGCAATGGTTCCGTGGTACGTGGACAGGCAGGAAGGTCAGGGCCAGGTGGCAAAGGTTTTCGAGTCGGGAAACGTAGCAATGGGTCTTGTACACGGTTTATTTAGGCGCCACAATATACTTCAGGAACGTTTTTCCTACGGCTCGGGGGCAACATAGATCCAGCGAGGAGTGACTGCCAGAGCCGAAACCTTAAATAGGGGAGGCGTCTGGCAGAACATCCATTAAGGGACACACTGGCCTTTAGAATTTACGAGAACGCGCGCGCGATAGGGAACGGCCACAGCTCAGCCTGGGCCGGCAGGGGACGCGGACGGGCAGAACGTGGACCGGGTAAGTTACTACCAGGGGCTGGGACCCCCGCTCGATCCCGCGGCCAGCCTGGTGGCACCGACCCCGGCGGCGCCCGGGAGCGGGAACCATCGGGTTATCGTGCGCACGCGGGACCGCGGGCCGGGAAGAGGGGAAGCCGCTACAACAACCATAGAACTGGAGAGTTGACTATGTCTGCTAGGACATCTCTACTTTTTTGTGGTCAGTTTGTTCCGATCTCCTAAACTTTTAATCAAGTATCGACCTCCTGCTGGGTATATGCATGCATTCAGGTGGTCAGCAAGTAACTCTGTAAGGAAATTTTAGGATGAGTTTGCAGCTGCATGGCGATTGTGCAGCCGTTGGAATGAAAATCTGATAGCCAGGCTTTCTAGTGATAAGGCAGGGACAATCACTGCAGTCATGGTACTCAATTACCGTACTGCTTCCCATCCCCTGCAGTCTCATGATCACTGGGATTGCGATTACAACAGCTGTTTGGTCTTCACAGACCCAGATCAGAACAGCAGTCATGGCTAAGGACTGCACTTCTCCTGTAAGTGAGGCTTATATATCTGCCCAAGTTAAAAGGGAAATTAACCAAAAAAGAAAACAAATTAAAAATGTTAAAAATCTAATTTTTTTACTCTTTTTTCGTTTTTTTAAAGTAAAAACTATATACAATTGAAAACTCATGTATTACATAAAAAATAAATAGATAGAATAACAGAATGTAAAACAGCATTATGGCATTCAAACCTGCAAGTACAAAGAAAACCACTAAAATGTGCCCGGTCGTGGACAGGGTAAATTACCCAGTTAAGAACTGGTTAACAAGTTTTTTTCACAGTTAGTGAAAGAAACACAAAGAAAGTACATGTTTATGGCAAGCTATTGGAGACCAAGAAGCCCTTTTCTGCTTGCGGGGTCCCTGCTGATGTCTACCGCTGAACATAAGTGTTAATGAAAACTGCTTTGTATAAATATTATTCCACGTTTTTGTATCTCAGTGGTTTCTCAGTTTATCAATATGTTATTTTTGATATAACCATATCTGCTTATATTTTCATTTCACAGACTGTTGTGACTAGATAGAGCTGGCACAAATAATTCTGATGGATCAGTCAAAAATTAGCTTTGAGTGATTGGTAAGTAATGCTTTCCTTCTATATTTTAACTAATGTATAATATGATTAATACAAATAAAATTCAGATCTGAAATGTATCAAGTCTGGTCTCTTGTGCACAATATTAAGGGAAGGGTGAAACTTCGATAACCGTTATCATGTTTTTAGTGCCTTCTTTACTACAGTGAGACATGGTTTTTATTGTCAGTGTAGATAGATATATTCACTTTCTATTACATATTGTATGTAGAGATGGGCGAATTGATTCTAACGAAGAGGAATTCGTTTAGAATTTCAGGAAAACTTCGGTTCTGAACGAAGTCGAAGTTTGGGGGACTTCTGGTGAACGAAGTGTGCTTTTGTATGATAAAATGGCTGCGAGCACATGGCTTACATGGGCAAAGCACTCTGGGAGGAAGAAGGGCATAGCCTAGCATGACATGAGCAGAGATGAAGCCAATCAGAGACCGGCGGGATTCTGTGACGTCACTGCACTATATAATTCCGGGCTCGACGCAGGGAGCACACACTCCTCTCACTGCACTGATCAGGGACGGTGCTGCTGGTGCTGATAGTGATAGCTCTTACTGAAGAACTGATTTTTATACAGCGATTTTTGTGGGGTGTCTCAGCTTGTCTCAGAGACTGCTTCTCTTAATGTCTATTCTGATTTGTGGGGTATTGGATCTGAAGTCCAGTGTTCGTCCAATGCAGCTGCATATACATGTTAATACTATCTGCTCACAGCACATTGAATATCAAAGGGGGATCTAAGCCAGTTCCTGTTGTATTCATTTAAAGAAACAGCGTTTTTACAATACAAATACCACTTCATTTTTGGCTGCTCAATTCTTTTGCGCAATTTACATCCAGGGTTAATTAAGCGTTGTTTTTCTGCTTTGGTGACTCCAAGAAACCGTCTTTTTCACCGCCAAAAAATACAATTTTCCTGTAGCCTAATTCACAAGCGAAGGTTAATTACAATTTTTTCTCTTGTTGTGTAGCTTAGAAAACACGCCATTGTAACACGCTACAAAGCTCGTAGTTTGTGGTGGCTCAATTTGGAGGGGGGGGTTGTGGGTATTTAAAAATAACGCAAAAATTATTATTTTCTTTTATAAGATAGTAGTTTGTGGTGTCAATTTTTGGGCGATTAATCAGGGTTAATTAAGCGTTGTTTTACTGCTGTGGTGACTCCAAGAAACCGTCTTTTTCACCGCCAAAAAATACAATTTTTCCTGTAGCATAATTCACAAGCGAAGGTTAATTACAATTTTTTTCTCTTGTTGTGTAGCGTAGAAAACACGCCATTGTAAGACGCTACAAAGCTCGTAGTTTGTGGTTGCTCAATTGTTTGGCGCAATTTACATCCAGGGGTTAATTAAGCGAGTTTTTTTATGCTGTGGTGACTAAATAAACTGTCTTTCACCGCCAAAAAAATAAATTTTTCCTGCAGACCTAATTCACAAGCGAAGGTTAATTAGAATTTTTTCTCTTGTTGTGTAGCGTAGAAAACACGCCATTGTAACACGCTACAAGCTAGTAGTTTTGTGGTTGCTCAATTCTTTTGCGCAATTTACATCCAGGGGTTAATTAAGCGTTGTTCTGCAGTTGTACTCAGTAAAAGAAACTTTGTTTTTCACCGCCACAGAAGAAATTCTGTAGCATAATTCATATCCGAAGGTTAATAAAGCCTGTTTGTGCTTTTATATTCAGTAAAATACACAGAGTTTTTAAACGCACATACAAGTAAATTTTTTCCTGCCCATTTGTGGAGCGCAATTTATACCCAAAGGGGTTACCCCAAGCTTCTTAGTGGGTTCATTTGAAGTCAAATACAGGGTGTGTTTTTATCATATACAGATATCTTCATCAAACAGTGTCTGCACATTTTAGAACAAACAGTATATCAGACAGAGTGGTGGAAGGCTCTTCACCTGCGAGTGGCAGAGGCACAAACATTCCAGGCCCAGGTCGCAGCACAGCAAGGGGACGTCGCAGCAGGGTCACTCGGTGAGGCCACAACTGCCGCTGTCATCTAGCGGCCGTGTGCTGACTAGCAACCCAAGGGTTTTTGATAGGTTGACTAGGTCAACCACTTCCTCCCAGATGACATCTGAAAAAACCCAGCCAAGATTTCGGTGGGAAGTCAGACCAACCCTTAGTTTGGCATGGCCTGGGAGCGGGTCAGCGGCCTCCCCCGTCCTCAACCCGCCTCGTCCCATCCGGTTCCCTCAGCCAGAGATCTACTATTTGGTCGGGGCTCAGCGCCACTATATAGTGACGATGAACAATTTGAGGGGGGCATGAGCAGCAACTTGAGCGAAGATAGGGCCAATACCCCCTGCTTCTTGCAATGGGTTGCAAAGTAAAAGATGTGGAGAGTGCATTGGGAGGTCATGTTGTGAGGGGTCGCTCTGCATACCTAGACCGGTGATGAGGGCAGCAGTGACGATGAAACACAAATAGATGAATGATGTAGCCGACCGCACTTGGTAGCCGGGTGGGGGCAAGGGCTTCATCATCGTCAGGGGAAAGGGCGTCAGCTTGTGCTCAGGCAGCAGCGCAGCCACAAGTAAAATTGTGTGGGGCCCTGAGTCAGCAGGGGAAGCAGCAGTGTGAGTTTGGGAGTCAAGCGGCCACGGGTAAAAAAACCCCCTTCGCAGGTTCAAGAAGTAGCGGCACAGGGGGCTCAGCGAGGCAACAGCGGCATAGTCACTCAGTGCGGAGCGTTTGCGTTAAAATCCGATACTCAGCAGTGTGGCAGTTCTTTGCTAAGACACCGAGGAGCCGAATATGGGGATATGTAGAATCTGTGGGCAGAAAAGGGGAAGCGTGGTCAGGGAGCTAACGTTGGCACACGCCCTGCGTCAACACTTCAGCGTCACCGGTGGCCTGGGAGAAACGTGGCTCAATGTGGTGGTCCATTCTGCCGCCGCACAACAGCACAGCGCGCCCAGTGGCATGCATGCCATTGCAGCCAGTCAAGGCTCCACCACCTCTGCAGAAGGGAGCTGTTTCTCTTTTACATCATCACCCGGTCCAGATGCTCCTGCTCCTCGCTACTCAGGCGCCAGCAGTCGTTCAGCGAGGCGAATTGCAAAGAGACAACCCGTATGCATCCAACCATCCAAGGTGCAGAAGCTGACCCTGCTCCTGTAGAAGTTGTTGGGACTGCAGTCCCTCCCTTTCCAAATGGTGGACTCTGCACCGTTCAGAGAACTAATGGCTTTGGGGCCGACCGAGATGGAGAGTTCCAAGCCGTAATTTCTTTTCCAAAAAGGCAGTACCAGCACTTCATAAAAATGAAGAACAGAAGGTGGGCCATCCTTGAGCTTATCGGTTTGTTCCAAGTGCACGGGAGCGCGGACGTCTGGAGCTGTAACTACGGGCAGGGCCAGTCATGTCCTTTACGGCCCACTGGGTGAATGTGCTCCTGCCCAGGCACACCAACAACTTGGACAGGAGACGCCGCTTTCTCCTCCACGTTGTCAAACTGCGGCTCCTGCGTCAATGTTCGCCTCCTCCTCCTCCTCCACCACCACCATCTCAGCCTCCACAAATACTGCTCCATCATACCACATGTGTAGGGCACAGCGGGGTCACGCAGTTCTACACCTGGCTTGCCTCCGCGAAAAGAAGTCACACAGGGAGGAACTGCTCCGCGTCATGCAAGCAAGAAATCGATGTGTGGCTTTCTCCGCGCCAAACTGCAAACGGAACCATGGTGACGGACAATGGAGTAACATGGTGTCTGCGCTGCACCGAGGAGGGGTGGTCCATGCGCCCTGCATGGCGCACGTGTTCAATCTGGTTGTGAAAAGGTTCTTGAAGTCTTCCACTGATCTTCAGAATATTCTGAAAATGGCCAGGAAACTGTGCATGCACTTCATCCATTTCTACAAAGCCAGGAACACTCTCCTCGAGGTGCAGCGGCAGAACGGCCTCCCCCAACACACTCTGATATGCGATGTTTCCACCCGCTGGAATTCCAGCCTGCACATGTTGGACCGACTATGAACAGAGAAAGGCCATTAACGATTTTTTGATGATCCGGCAGACAGGAGTACTCCCCTGTGTAACTTTGATGTCAGCCAGTGGCAGCTCATGCGTGACACCTGCCGTTTGTTGAGGCCATTCGAGGAGGCCACGTTATTTTCTCAGTCGCCAGGACTACGAGATGAATAACGTCATTTCACTGCTTCATGTCCTGGAACAGATGCTGAAAAATCTGTCTGGGCACGGGACTGGAGATGTGGCGACTACATTTCGCGGCCACATGAAATGGAGGAGGAGGACATTGGAGCAGAAGCATTGTCTGGTGAAATGAGTGGATTTTCTACCCAGGTGACAAGAGAGGAGGAGCAGGAGAAGTTGGAGGAAGTAGATGGAGATGAGGAAGATGAGGCAGATGACCCGCAAGCACCGTGGCAGTATACAGTGGAGATGGAGGCAGGGAGCCCCTCGGAGTCACTTGTGCAGATGGCCCGCAGCATGCTGATTTGCCTGGCTAGTGACAGCCGAATAGTCAGCATCCGGCAGAGGGATGACTTCTGGCTCTCCACCCTATTGGACCCTCGCTACTGGTCCAAAATGGGAGCCTTTTTCCCAGCTATTGAGAGGGAGGACAAACTCAAATACTATAGGGAAATCCTCCGTAGTCAGTTGGCCGCTGCCTATGTGCGGCATCGTCCCTCCTCTGACAGGTCTGACCGGGGGGTTCTTCAGCGCTCACGTACTACTGCCGCGGCTGCTGGGGGAAGGTGGGGGGTAGGAGCAGTACCAGCTCCATCAGCAGCAACCTAAGTCTGGAGTCACTGATGAGCAGCTTCCTTCACCCGCCTAGTGAGGAGGGCAGTCGCCAGCAGCAGCAGCAGGACTTGGAGCAGACCCTGAACCAACAGGTGGTGGCCTACTTGGACAGCACTCTGCCACCCCAGTTAGAAGATCCGCTGGACTACTGGGTAGCCAAACTGGATGTGTGGCCGCAACTTGCCGAGTTTGCAGTGGAGAAGCTGTCCTGCCCGGTCGTAGTGTGGCATCAGAGCGGTTGTTCAGTGGCGGCGGGGCCATCGTTACCCCAAGGAGAACCCGCTTGTCCACGGGAAATGTGGAACAACTGACCTTTGTCAAGATGAATCAGGCGTGGATCGGCCAGGATTTCCACACACCAATGCCTTAGGCGTCAGACTACATCAGCCATGACGCCTCACCCAAACTGTGAGAAATGAGTCTGGGTTCAAACTACCTGCCTCAGCCACTATTCTGATGCCGCCACCTGCCTGATGCCACACATCTGCTGACAGTTTCTCCATCTGCCACCAACCATCTTTACCAGGGACTGGTATTGCCACCCACCTCCACACTCTGTCATTGTGCCACTGTCTGACCTCATGCTGCTGTTGTTGATGGTGCCATGACATCCACACTGTTTCATTGTGCCACTCTCTGACCTCATGCTGTTGCTCCTGCCGCCGTCACCTCCACTCTCTGTCATTGTGCCACTCTGTGGCCTACTCCAGTTTTTTCCACCTCCAGAATGTGATTGTGCCACTGTCTGAACTCATGCTGCTGCTGTGGCTGCTTCCGTGACCTACACACTGTGTCATTGTGCCACTCTGTGGCCTATTCCTGGTTTTGCCACCTCCAGAATGTCATTATGCCACTGTCTGACCTCAGGCAGCTGCCGCCGTCACCTCCACTCTCTGTCATTGTGCCTCTCTGTGGCCTTCTCCTGTTTTTGCCACCTCCAGAATGTCATTGTGCCACTGTCTGCCCTCATGCTTCTGCCACAGTCACCTCCACTCTCTGTCATTGTGCCACTCTGTGGCCTATTACTGTGTTGCCACCTCCAAGATGTCATTGTGCACTGTCTGACCTCATGCTGCTGCTGTGGCTGCTGCCGTGACCTACACACTGTGTCATTGTCCCACTCTGTGGCCTACTCCTGTTTTTGCCACCTCCAGAATATCATTGTGCCACTGTCTGACCTCACGCTGCTACTGTGGCTGCTGCCGTGACCTACACACTCTGTCATTGTGCCACTGTCTGACCTCATGCTGCTGCTGTGGCTGCTGCCATGACCTACCTATTGTGTCATTGTGCCACTGTCTGACCTCATGCTGCTGCTGTGGCTGCTGCCGTGACCTACACACTGTGTCATTGTCCCACTCTGTGGCCTACTCCTGTTTTTGCCACCTCCAGAATGTCATTGTGCCACTGTCTGACCGCATGCTGCTGCCGCCGTCACCTCCACTCTCTGTCATTGTGCCACTCTGTGGCCTACTCCAGTTTTTGCCACCTCCAGAATGTCATTGTGCCACTGTCTGACCTCATGCTGCTGCCACGGTCACCTCCACTCTCTGTCATTGTGCCACTTTGTGGCCTACTCCAGTTTTTGCCACCTCCAGAATGTCATGTGCCACGCTGACCTCATGCTGCTGCCGCCGTCACCTCACTCTCTGTCATTGTGCCACTCTGTGGCCTACTACTGTTTGCCACCTCCAGAATGTCATTGTGCCACTGTCTGACTCATGCTGCTGCTGCCGTGACCTACACACTGTGTCATTGTGCCACTGTCTGACCTCATGCTGCTGCTGTGGCTGCTGCCGTGACCTACACACTCTGTCATTGGCCACTGTCTGACCTCATGCTGCTGCTGTGCTGCTGCCGTGACCTACACACTGTGTCATTGTCCCACTCTGTGGCCTACTCCTGTTTTTGCCACCTCCAGAATGTCATTGTGCCACTGTCTGACCTCATGCTGCTGCTGTGGCTGCTGCCGTGACCTACACACTTTGTCATTGTGCCACTGTCTGACCTCATGCTGCTGCCGCCGTCACCTCCACTCTCTGTCATTGTGCCACTCTATGGCCTACTACTGTTTTGGCACCTACACTGTGTCATTGTGCCACTGTCTGACCTCATGCTGCTGCTGTGGCTGCTGCCGTGACCTACACACTGTGTCATTGTGCCACTGTCTGACCTCATGCTGCTGCTGTGGCTGCTGCCATGACCTACACACTGTGTCATTGTGCCACTCTGTGGCCTATTCCTATATTTCCACCTCCAGAATGTCATTGTGCCACTGTCTGACCTCATGCTGCTGCTGTGGCTGCTGCCGTAACCTACACACTGTGTCATGTGCCACTCTGGGCCTACTCCTGTTTTTGCCACCTCCAGAATGTCATTGTGCCACTGTCTGACCTCATGCTGCTGCCGCCGTCACCTCCACTCTCTGTCACTGATGTTGCCACCTGAGCCCTCAGCTTGTTTTTTTCCAGCTGTCACTGGCATTACTTTATCAGGCTACATTCCCCCTTCAGTTTTTTGGTCAGTTTTGCCCTCTTAAGTGCCCAGGGAATTTTAGAGTGAAGCGATTCTAAGAGCGGCGGTAGTCATGTGTGTGTCATACTAAAACACAACATTGTATGAAGACCAAACCAAGCTTCCTCTGCATATTTAAGCATGGCACAACGTTCTACAGCACCCTGCAGGCTCTGTGCAGCCTGGAAATAGCTGTTTTATAACATGATTCGTCCCGAAGTAATTCGGAACGAAGTTATTTTTTGTCGGGAAATTCGGCGAAGTGAACGAACCGAATTTCGGGAAATTCGCCCATCTCTAATTGTATGGCAACCACAAAGACTGTTTTAACTCTGTCATGTAGGCTTCGGGAGTCTTAATTGTTTATCCTTTGCACAGGTAGTATAATGGAGTGGGTAGATTCTATACTAAGATGTGGTACTAAGATTGATCCTGTCTTCCTAACATCAACTTCTTAAAGTTTCAGTGCAGTGGCCTGGTCCCATTCATCAGAGTCTACTGTCATCGGCACATATACCTGTAAGCATGGGGAGGAGGGGCTTCCCTGATGGAATAATGCAGTGCAGTCTCTCTCTGGCAATTTTGTGTTCCTGGACTCTCCATATAACTTGTACCAGCAATTATGTGGCAGCTAATTAGAGAATCCTTAAGTTTCTTCAAGATTTTTGCTGCTTTGGTTTGTCCTAGCCACTTTGGTTGCTAGATTGCACTGCTTCCACCCCTTAAGTGGACTTTTCTGGCACAACATGAGGTTGTAGTACACACTCCTTTACTGGTGCCCTATATAGATCCCTCTGTGTACCCTTTCATCAGTTTTGTGGTGCGACACACAAGCAAATCAGCTGACCCATGTTGACACTGATACCTGTCTAGACTGACATCCTGGAAACTATGTGGTGCACAACTCTGACAGTATGGTTATACCCTATGTAGCATGCCAGCCCTACTAACGATATGGCCAATAGGTATAAAAAGAATGTGGGAACACTGCACAACATAGACAATTATTGACAAAGGCCACATCAGTAATAAACACACACTTAGGTAATAAACATACTGGTTCTATGGGCATGTCATGGCACGTTGGAAGGGACTGGTTTGTACATACACTGAGCAAAAGCAGGTATACACTCTGAACCTGAATGACAAAGAGAAAAAAATGAGGTATAACTCCATCTCTAAATAAGTACTTTCCTTATACTTTATTATGGAAAAAAATCCTTTAAAAGTGATGATATCTCCTTTCCGTTCAGATGCTGATGGGCTTCAAACTCTTAATTATAGATGTTACTTATTTAGTTAAAATGTCATGTAGCCATAAAAATATAAAACTGATCACCTTATATTATTTTTTAATCAACAAGTATTTTAATTTGTTATTTTCATCATTATCTTGCTCAAAGAGAGATAACTTTTTTGTTTGACCATTGACACGTACTGGGGTATGTATATTGGGGTACATATATGCAATGTACAAGTTTATATATTTGGGAAGAAGAATTTAAAAAAAACAGCAATTCAGCCATTGTTTTTTAGGTTTTGTTTTGTGGCTTTCACCGAGTGATACAAATAGCATGTCCCATTTTTTTGTGGTTTTATTTTTAATAGTGTAGGGACTTGCAAGAAATGAGGAGCCTTGCCGGGGCTTGCAAGCTTGCATACTGTAGCTACCGTATCAACTAATACCTCATATTTTTCCAGCATGTTATTATATTTTTTTGCCCTAAAACACTTGGGAGCTTAGGGTACAAGTATTTTGTGCAGGACACCTTCTAAGTGCTGGGAAGCCTGCCCATTTGAATATTATGGGCGCTATAGGCTGTAACTCAGCATGGTGTTCCTGTATGAATGGCGTTACCCTTTGCTTCGCCTTATCTATGGCATTCTCCCTATGTGTTATACTGTGGCTTTCTGCATGCTGGTGTGAATTAGTACCTAGAGCATTGGCTCATTAATATCCGGCACCTGCCTATCTTTCCCATGCAGCATTTGGGCCAGAGATGCCTGCTGATGGGACTTAGTATATCTTTCAGCCATTGAGCAGTAAGTGTAGCTTTGTAGTTTTCCTTGCTCTTTAAAAACCTCAAACTTACCTACTTCCCAGCGCTGATGCTGCTGGCAGTGTCCCCCTTGCTTTTGTCTACTTTCCTTTCTTGGCGGTCAGTGTCACTAATTGGCTGCAGCGGTCATGTGCATTGACTGATCCCAGAGCATCTCCTGTGAGCACTGGGTAGCGGAGGAAACCTCCACAACCCAGTGCTTTAACCCTTTGATTATGGTGGTGCGTTACCGCAGTGCAATCGAAGGGTTTCCCCTGCTCTGTTGGGTGATCGGAACACCGGTCACCCGAAAGAGCTCGGGGAACGGCTGCACAGTCAGCCCTGGGGACCTAGAGTGGCCCAGAGCTGTCTGTGTATGAAGCCAGTGACTAGGACACACTGTGTGGTGTCCTAATCACTACCTGTTTCAAACTGACACAGATTAGAATGTATTAGCATATATGAATATGCTAATAAATTACCAAGTGTAAAAAAAAAAAAAATGTTAACCAGTTCTCCCATCAGGGGAATAAAAAAAAAGTAAAAAAAAAAACATAAAAAGTGTAAAAAAAAAATAAAAAAAATGCTAAAAGAAAAATAAATATTTAATAAAAATAATTGTGCATAAATTACACACAAAAAAAACCTACACATATTTGGTATTCACACAACCGTAAAAACCTGTAGAATTAATCTAACAAGTTATTAAGTGTGAAATGGGAATGGTGTAAAAAAAAAATATATATTTTTTTAAATAAAAAAAATAATGCAATTATTTATAAGTGGACTTAATCTATTCCCCCATAAAGTACAACTTGTCTTGAACAAAACGAGGCCTCATACAACTGTGTCATTGAATAAAATAAAACAGGTTACAACTGTTGAAACGCAAGGAGGCAAAAACTAAAAAAATGTGTTGGTCATTAACTACTTTTCAGGCGTTCGGCTTAAGGGGTTAAAGAAATCTACCATTTAGGATTCATAATGTGATTATAGTTTGGATTCCTATAAATGTATTAATACCAAATAGTGTTTTAAATTTATTTTATTTTTTCCCATAATAATATCTTTACTAAAAGGAAAAAAAAGTTTTGTTTTACTTTTTATTTGGGGTTTTTACATTTTTGTACTAATTGTATTGATTTTATTCTACAATTTTTTCTAGTCCCATTACAGAAATTTAACATGGGATTGTTTGATGCCTTCTTTAATACCACATGTTTGTATTGCAGTGTATTGTATCTCTCAGTGACATCCTGGCAGACAGCCTATTAGGTTCTGCCATAGACTACATCTAGTAGGTAAACAACCTGGAGGCTTTTCTTAGGCTTACAGCTGGCATAATACTCCAGAAGCACTACACTATAATGGCATGGTGTTGCTTATAGATTTACACAGGGCGTTCACTCCCTCTGTACACCACTAGTGAAGTGATATTTAAAGGGGATGTCCATTTAATTTTTTGTTTTCAATAAATTTTTGCTGCTGCTATTTAAAAACCTCAAACTTACCTACTTCCCAGCGCTGATGCTGCTGGCAGTATCCCCCTTGCTTTTGTCTACTTTCTTTTCTTGGCGGTCAGTGTCACTAATTGGCTGCAGCGGTCATGTGCATTGACTGATATCACTGCACAGCGTCATTCACTTCTGAATGATTATGTCAGGTAATGTCACATGACCATTGAAGCTGATTACTGACTATAATGATGATCTGACAGCTGGGAGTAAACAGATGAACACAGGAGACCACCGGATGTTTCAGCATTGGATGAGGGGTGATTACAATGGTGAGTATTTACTACAACAGCAGCATGATTGTATTTAAGAAAATTAGATGGACAACCCCTTTAAGAGCTTAAATGGCTGGAATCAAATATTTATCATGCCCACCATTAGAGCATCTTAGCTGTCATTACATATCAGAGCACCCACTCAACCCATCAAGGGCTTATTTTGTATCAGCAATGTAGAATTAGGTTCTTAATGTCTGCAACTGGGTTAAAATAAATAAAAATAGGTTTAAAGAAAAGGTAGTATACTACATTGTGACATAATTAATGACACACACAACATTTAAGATTAATGACTGTATAAAATCTTCTGAGACATTTATTTATATTTAGTACCTAGAAATGGTAGTTGTTGTGTCCCAGTTCTTGGTAACCATGATTCATGTTTACTGCATAAGAGCTATTTTTAATAATGCAATATAGATTAATCTCTGAAGACATATGCATACTTAAATAGTGCCTACTTCATATAAAGTTATACATTTATTTATGGAGCTCCAGTTTTGTCACAACTTTATTTTACCCCATGAAATATACATAGGATTTTTATAAGTCAATGCGATAATGTTTCATTCCTATATTTTTTAGGTAGAACTAAGAAAGTTTTACTCGATTTTTTGAATTTCAATGTCTTTAACATGTTAACTGCAGTCAAAGGCAAAAAAACATATAGCTGCTTACTTTTCATTGAATGAAACTGATAAATCAATTTATACATAAAATTGTACCTATCACAAATGAGAGTAAACAAACAGCAGAACAGAGACATATAAAAGGAAATCTCTTATTATTATTATTATTATTATTAGTAATAGTAGTAATATTATGGAAAACTGCTAAATGTATTTTCACAAGCTAAAATATGTATCTTTTTTGTCTGTGTCACTACTACAATACTTCTATTTCTTATTGCATTTATAGTATATATAGTGGCAACACATACTGAAATGTTCCTGAAGTTTACCTGCTCTGTGTTCCACTCCGCTCTGTGTAAACTTATAATTTCGCAGATTAAGGAACCACCTCATGATTCTTGCATTCCTTTCCTTTGCCTAGACTTCTCATGTTATGAACAGAATATCAGTAATTAATTTAAAGTGGCGACCAGAAGATTAATACCTCAACCTTTCAATGAGCAATTTGAAGGCCATAGCACTCACGCTAATATGCTAGGAATTTTTCTCTGCTTGGGACTTCTGCTTGAGATAAGACAGGATGCCTCTCCCTCTAGTCTTCTTGGGAAGAACCTGCCCCATCCACATCAGTATGCATTGTGAAAATACATCAGTAGCAAGTGGAATATACCACAGATAGGGGAAGGGTATTGGTGCTGGAATGTTATGTATGATATTTGTGCAATACTACATATAAAATATTCTGACACAAACCCCGCTCTGTGTAAACTTAAAATTTCGCAATTAAGGAACCACCTCAGATTCTTGCATCTTTCCTTTCCCTGGGGAATTCCTTTAGGGAGAAGATCATAATTTTTAAAGTGGCACCCAAAAAAATTTACCTCAAGCCTTCAAGGGGCACATTTAGGCAAGCCTCCCCTAACCATGCAGAATTTCCGTGGTTGACTTCCCTTAGAGATAAAAAATTTTCCCCTCCCTCACTTTTTTGGGGAAAAACTGCCCCCTTCCCACATCAATAAAACTGTTGAACAATATACAGCAAAGGGGAAATTTATCCCACAGATGGGGGAAGGGGTTTTGGGCGGGAATTTATGTATAATATTGGCAATACTACAAAAAAATTTTCGACACAAACTAATATTACTGCTGTGTGAGTTTATTTTCATGCACATGAATATAAAACATGAAAACCAAATAAGAAATAAATACATGAATAAAATCCTACCTGTTTTTTACACCATATTGGTGCCTTTAGTTAGGGAAAAAAACCTGTCATATTGAAGTCACATATATAGCACTGCAGATCCCAAATGGCGATCCTCTCCACACACCTGAGAAAAAAAAAATCGGTGCATATATGATTTTTCAATAGCTGTAACAATATCTGTCTCCTCTTAATACATATATAAATATATATATATAATATAAATATATATATTTATATTATATATATTATATATATATATATATATTCAAAGAAAAAATAGCAGCACTATCAATAAGTAAAAAACGTAGCGGGGTGCCAGCAACAGACAAAGTCCGGATACAGAGACTTCCCTCAATAGATAAATTCAAAAAAATATTGCAGCACTCTTCAGGTAAAGGTGATAAAACGTGAAGTTTTATTCCCACATGTTACAAAGACGTTTCGGCTCCCTCACAGAGCCGTCTTCAAGCAATACAATAGTGAAAAACGTGTGTATAAATAGCAAAGACAATCATATATAATTAAATGCAAATATCAAAAATACAGCCATCATAAATAAAAAATCAACCATTACAAAGTGTTCAAAAATGTGAATTAAGAGGCAACATTATAATATAACATTACTAGTGTTGAGCGATTACGTTGGCTATCGACATCGGGCGATAGTCGATAGTCGGCCACCATTGATAAGGTTTTTCGATAGTGAGCAGTCGATTATGAGCGATGACCATTAAAGTCTATGGGAGAGCAACAACACCTTCATTCTTACACCCAAACAGGGCTGGAGAAGCTGGAATTAACAGCCACAACAGTCAAATGGATACGTGCTACATCTTAGGCACAACACTTAGGCTATAAAAGCCACAGAAAAAAAGTCACAGACCATTCACATCCTGTCTTGTACCACAGCATGACCCTTAAGCCTGCATCACCACAAATTAAAAAGTGCCAGAAGGCAGTATTATTTGAACCATCATTTTACTTGAACTGGACATTGAATACCCCTGCCCTGGAACGCAGCATGACCCTAAAAACCTGCATGACCCACAGATAAAAAGTGCCGGGAAGAAAGTAGTCTTTGAACCACCATTTAGTTGAACTGGACATTGACTATGCCTGTTCTGGACACAGCATGACCCCAAAACCCGCATGATCCATTGACGATGATGATGACATTTGTGGCCGTGACTGGGGGGACGAGGAGGTAAGACTGCTGGATCAGGTTGCATTAACCACTGAAGGACAGATTGGCGACGCTTTTCGTTACTGAGATTCACGGGCCCTGACCCAGCGATGACAGGCCCTGAGGGTCCTGCAACTGATGATCCGCTGGCATGCGTGTTGTCGCCAGCGCTGGAAGGAGCACCTTCTCTCGTACCTCTACCTCCATGTTCTACCCCCCTCTTTGCTCGCTTACCACCTGAATTTCGCTCCATGTTCAGAAATATACAAATTTGAGAAGGTATGGAAGAGATTTGGAAAGTCTCTTATTAAAAGCGGCAAATACAGCTATTTTCCCAAAACCCTCAAATCAAAACAAAATTGCTGATCAATATAACTGCAAAGTAGATCTATCATTAACAAAGCTGCCTGCCAAAGTGAAAAAACAGTATTGAAATGTATTCGATAATAAAAGTATTTTTTGGCACCTATATTAACTGTGTGACTAAAAAATTGCAGGTATTCACAGTAAGTGCAAGTGCCTCATGAACAAGCTGTATGCACCAATCAAAAAACCTATCTGTAATTTTCGGGTAATAAAAAGGGATTTTTTGGCACTATCAATTCACCCGGGACTACACAATTGCTGGATTCAAATTTAACTCAAGGTGCTCTATCAACAAATCTGGACTGGGCAAAAGTGCAAAAAAACACGTATCTGTAATGTATTCGGATAATAAAAGGTATTTTTTTGGCACCTATCAATTCACCTGTGGTGACTAAAAAAATTGCAGTATTTACATTTAAGTGCAAGGTGCCTCAATAAACAAAGCTGAAGTGCACCAAAGTCAAAAAAGACATATCTGAAATTTATTCGGATATTACAAGGTATTTTTGCACCTGTCAACCTGTGCGACTTGCTGGATTCTAATTTAAGTACAAGGGGGAAATTATTCAACAAAGGTGAATGGCAAAATTTGAAAATAACACCTATCTGAAATGTATACGATAAATAAAAGGGTGTTTTTTTGCACCAAACCAAGAACCTGCATTTACAAAAAAAATGTGGTTCCTATAAGTTCAGGCTGCCCAATATCCGGGAAAAAATTCAATAGAAAACTGTTAAAATAAAGCTTTTGCAATTTTAACACTAATTCTTTGTGAACTTTACCAGTATTCTTTAAAAACTTGTTCTATTCGTAAAAATACAAAAATATTTTTTTTGCCCCTTTTTCAATTCACCGGGGTACTATAAAATTTCGGGGTTTTTAAAATTTTTAATCAAGGGGAATTAACAAAAGGAATGGCAAAATTGAAAATAAACACCTATCGAAATGTAACTGATAAAAAAAAAAGTGATTTTGGGGCATCAACAAAGAGACCCATTACAGAAAAAAATGTTACCCAAAATTTTTCAGGCGCCTAATACCAGGAAAATTAAATAGAAAACTTTTTTAAAAAAAGCTTTTTGCAATGTCTACACCAAGTCTTGTGAAACTTTTTTCCAGTTTTTCTTTATAGACTTGCCCTATTCGAAAATAAACAAAAATTTTTTTGCACCTTTAATCACCTGTGTACATAAAAATTGCGGGATTAAAATTTTAAAATTGCAAAGGGGGGATATATCAAAAAAGGGGAATGGGCAAAATTGAAAAATGAACCCCCTATCTAAATTTTGTAACTGAAAAATAAAATTTGGAGTTTTTGCATCTAACAAAGGACCTAAAGTTACAAAAAAAAATTTTATCCTAAATTCAGGCTCCCCTTCCAAAAATTTTTTTTCCAATAGAAAACTTTAATAAAAAGCTATTGCAATGTCTAAAACAAACCCTTGGTGAATTTTTTAAACCATATTTTTTAAACTTTTCTTGTGTTTCGCCCGCGGGGGCCCCCCCTCCCTCCCCCCCCGTAAAATTTACAGCATAATGCCCCTTTTTAAAAATTCTCACCAACTATATAAAATCTTCCAAAATCTCTAATCTAACAAAATTGAAAGGAATCACACTAAAAATTTTTCCAGTGAAAAAAATAATAATTTCGCGAGCTTTTTTGGACACAGCAAGCGCACCCCTTCTGCTCTGAGACCTGAAGACCTGAGGCTGAACAGGAAACGCTTTTCATGAAAACGGGGGTCATGGATTTTTCCACCCAATCGCAACCCAAACACATCCCAGTTATGACGTCGCACACACATCTCACCCTGCTCATTCTGTAATCTGATTTGCTGCCGCCAAAATTGCAGAAGCGCCAAAAAAAAGGCCGATCTTAAATAATATCAAAATTTTTTTAACCTAAATTTCGCATGATCAAAAAAATCCATCACCAAAAAAACGTGCCCGTTTCAACTTTGGTCGATAAAAAATCGCTCAACCTAAACATTCCATTCTTAGGGAAAACTATTATCATATCTATAAAAATGTTTAATAAGGGGGGGGAGCAACAATCGTTTACCAAATTCATTAAAAACAGCTGCAGAAAACATTTACAGCCGGAAAACTTGCTTTTTCTCAAAACTATGCGCAGGTCCGAAGCTCATAAATTTCCCCAAAAAACACAAAACATCAGGGGGCGCAACCCCGAAATGGGGAAGAAACTAAAAATCAAGATACGAAACATAATTTAAAAAATGCTCATGCTCGGGACAAAAAGCTCCTTAGCGCCAAAAACCACAGAATACCGCGAACAGCACGAAACCGCTTTAGCGGATCATGCCAATAAGCCACCATCGAAACTGGGCTTTTTTTATTATAAAGATCATAATGGGTAATCACGGGGGGGTACTGAACCAACCCCCTCAAACATATTAATAAGAGGAAATTGCCCCATTAAAACCTAAAAGTGACCAACCCCAAAGTATTGGAAAGTTCAAAATTTTGCACCCCCCACCAACATACCTAGTTCACAGGGTGACTCCAATTTTTTAATGTTAGGAAATAACAACTATAATAAAAAATAATCATAAAAAATAATCATAATCAAAAAAAAATAACCAATAAACCAAAAATAATAAATAAAATTTAAAAAAAAATAATAAACTTTTACTAAAAAAAAAAAGAGACTAAATAAACTCCCAGACCAAGCACAAAAATTAAATTTTTTCTAAAAAAATACATATTTTTTTAAAAAAATCACAGCAAAAACATTGAAAAAAAAGCAAACGTGTGCCCCCAAACTCCCCAGGGGGTTCACAATTTAAAAAAGGTGTTCTATCGAAAAATAAACAAAAAATAAAGACAATAAATAAATGTATATAATCAAATTTTACAGAAAAAAGAGATAAACATAATGGCAAGAAGGTCATTTAACCATGCGTGACTTTTTTTTAAAAATAATCAACATTGAGACCCTTCTCAAAAGAGCTTCAGTATTATAAACCATTCCAATTTTTTCTTTTCAAAAAAGTAAAAACGATCTCCCCAAATAAGGGAAAGGACATGATCAACTCCCAAAAACATTTTATATCCCTTTTCTTATGGCCCCCTCAACACAAGTTTGGAAACGGCCAACCATTTCTTTTTCCGTATCGTATCCCTATATTATTTAGCCGTGTTTTAATTTTACATTTTTGTCTCCCCCCACAAAATTTAAAATTTACATGGCACCACAAATGTAATACCCTTCAGAGTACAGAAAGAGAAATTTTTTAAAAAAAAACTCATTTTATTGAGCGAATTATAAATGAATCCCCCTCTACAATTAATTTACATTTTAAAAAAAAATTTTAAACAGGGAAAGAACCAGGTTTTTAAACCCCCCAAATCAATTTTTCGAGACCCTGGGTCCAGGAAAACAATTTTTTACAACTATTTTTCATATTTCAAAGATCTTTTAAAATACATGAAGGAATATTAAAAATTCTACAATATAAAAAAAACATTTGAAGAAAATCCAATTTTTTTTTTTGACAACAACAAATCTCAGGACTCAATCATTAAACACAAAAAAAAAAAGCAATATGGGACACGGGAAACTCTGCTAAAAACTACTAAAAACAGCTTTCCCACAAGAAAACGATTTGATTTTACTCACATTCTGGGGACCAGCCCCTTTTGGATAACCACGTTCTACAAATTTTCCCAGACAGTTACTATGGTGGTGGCAAATTTCACCCCAATCAAAAAAAATGGGGGGGCCTCAAAAATTGGCCCATAAAAGGGAAAAAATTTCCGCATATTTGGAGGATAACTACTAAAATAAAAAGTATTTTTGTCTGTTTTTTTTAACGGTAAATCCAAAAAACAGTTTTTCTCCCCCAATAAAAATTTTTTTTTAAACCAAAAAAGTAATGCTTTTTTTAGAGTAAGAAAGGTAAATGTGTAATACCATCGAATTTTTTTAAAAATTTATTAAATTCCAATAGCCCCAGATTCACTCCAAAACCCCTATAAGAAACACATCGTCTATGTACTCCCCCCACTTCAATACCTTTTCAAAGTGGGAGACACATAACATAATTCTCCTCAAAAATTGCATGAAAAAAATTTGATAATTAGGAGCAACATTGTGCCCATTCGCAGTTCCTTTTAATTGTAAATAAATTTTTTCCCCAAAAAAAATTAAAAAAATTGCTTGTAAGTACTAATAAGAGTAAAACAACACAACCTCTTTAGCTAATCAGACAAATCCTTTTTTTTTGTAAAACCTGTTTAAAGCATAGAGACCTTTTTTTTGTGACTAAAATTATATAAGCCTAACAACATCGAATGATGCCAGCAATACACCTTTAGGAACAACAATAGGGCCCCAATTTACTCAAAAAATTATTTTTATCTTGAATTATACAAAGACTTGATAACAAATTGCCCCAAGACTTTATCAAGAAAAATAACACTTGACTAGAAAAAAATTCCCACCAGAACAATTAACCCCCCAGGGGGTTAGTCAAAGATTTATGGGTCTTTGGGAGAAAGTATATAAAGGTTTTTTAACCGGATACTTCACAAAAAAAAAAATTCCTTTCAAATTGGAAAACAATTATGCCATTTGAAAACGCAGCATTGATCGTATCCTCAAACCTTTTATTTCCCAAATTCAAAACTTAGGGGCACCTGTCAACATTCTATATACCCTAAATCGTAAAATTTACGCTCCCCTCAGCCAAATATTGAGTCTATCCAAAAAGACATTGCCCCACCTTTATCCGCCAACTAATAGATTTTTTTTTTACGCCAATCCTGAATAGCTTCTAATTCCAAATAGTAAGATTGGGGCCTTAATTTTATTCCTTTTCCACTCCTTTAAGACACTCAATAACTTTTTGACTAACTGTATTAGGGCTCAATCGGTGTAATTTTTTGGAGCTTGAAATCACTATGTAAAAAGGAATCAAAAAAACATGAAAAAATTTAAATTCACACCAAATTTAATCAAATTTTTAAAAGATTTTTAGATAAATTCCAGTATTTTACTTAAACCCCCAAGCACTAATTTCAATTTTTCCCAAAAAATTGTTTTTCAAACAAGATCTAAATTAAACCAATTAAAAACCGGGCTGGACAAAAAAGAAAGTCCTTTTGGGCCCAATACCTTAATTATTTTTTCATCAAAAAAGGGCGAGGAAATGTTCACCACGTAGAACATTTATTTCTTCTTGTTTTTTTTTTGTTTGTTGCTCACCCGACACAATCTGTTTTTTGACTTCTGGGTTTTTACGGGATCTGTCCCTTTTTTTTTCCCCCTCTTCTTGTGGGCCGCCCCATAGGGCTTCCCCGGTTGCCCCCAATAAAAAAATAATTTTCACTATTAAAAACGTTGTTTTTCTACATTTTCCAGTTCTTGATTCCCCTTTTGACCATCTCCCGGATTTACAGGGGGTTCCCAAAACCATAATAAAATTTTTAGTCCCCCTAATTTTGAAATCTCGGTGCCACATGCAAAATCTTAAAATCTTCCAACTTTTTTAAATTTAGATAAAAACGTTTGCTTAAAAAAAAATTTAAAAATTCTTCATTGTTACCAAAATCCAGCAACTTTCATCCTGACAATTTTTCTCTCAACCTTAAGACTCTTTTAAAAATTTTAGATTCAACAAAAAAAATATCCAGGGCAACGGTTAAAATGGACCCAAAAAAATGATCTAAAGTCAAATTTCCGTAAAAAAGTGTAGGGCAAAAATGATCTCATTTCCCCCTTTGTATCCTTTTTTGCTCAAAATATTCCCTTTAAGGTGACATAGTGGGGAGTTCTAAGTAATCACTTTCTTTGAATGCAATTTTTATATTTTCTCGTATATTAAGAACAGATGGAAAAATTTAAAAATGCCCTCACCTTTCATTTTGCCCAAAATGCAATCCCCCTCCCCTCCTAAAAGCAAAAAAAAGTGGGGTCTAAAAATACCTTTTCCCCTTCAGATGATTTTCATCCTAATTTTAAGATGTCAAAGCTTTAATCCAAAATATATTCAAAGAAAAAATAGCAGCACTATCAAAAAGTAAAAAACGAGCGGGGGCCAACAACAGACAAAATCCCCGGATACAGAGACTTCCCCAAATAAAAATTTAAAAAAAAAATTGGCACCTCTTTATAAAAAGGTGAAAAAACTGAAAATTTTTTTTTTTCCCACATTTTACAAAAAAATTTCGGCTCCCTCACAGAGCCTCTTCAAGCAAAATTTAAAAAAGTGAAAAATGTTGATAAATGCAAAAAAAAACAACAATATAATTAAAGCAAATATCAAAAATACAAAACCATCAAAAATAAAAAAAAATACAACCTTACAAAAAGTTCAAAAAAGGAATTAAAAACAACATTATAATAAACATTACCCAAAACTGAATGTAAAAACAACGCTTTTTAATATGAAAATTCT
>JAODAL010029013.1:30000-52368 GCA_025379985.1 Phyllomedusa bahiana | reverse complement strand
AAATATGGCCGTAGTGACCAGTGGCAACTCCCAAAAAAAAAGTAACCCCCCCTCATCCCATCACTGGCTCCATCCCTAGGTTCCCTCTTCTAATTCGGTTTGGTGTCTGATCAATAGCTTTCGCCCAGTAATCTGCCTTTTATAATACAGATTCGCCTATGCATAGATACAATTTGACGTTCCCTTTTTTCGTTTTTTGAAACCACATGAATGCGTTGAAGGTATAACAGCGGGAAATCCTGTGGTTTGGGGATAGATATCCCAAAAGCCATCAAGCCTCATAGCTGCATAGAAGCTGTCATTCTTCACACCCGGGGCCGTCCCTCTCTCCAGTTGGAGTATTGTACAAAGGTTTCATCATGCCAGCGAAACCTTTGGGCGGAAAAGGACCAACTTTTGGGTCAAGAGAAATTAATTAATAAAAAAATTATATTTGGGAGCCCAAATTTTTTGGCGAAATTTCATAATATTTGCGGGGGCGGGGCCCTTGTTCTTCTCACATAGCCCACACTGCCGTTTGTTATAGCGTAAAATACATTCTATCCCTGCAGCGACCACTAGAGGGGTTTGTGAGCTTAACGTATACTTTGGGGAAAATAAATATTCGATACACTGGCGGTTTTGTGAGTTTTCCCACCTGCAAATAATGGAGAGGTCTGTCATTTTTATCGTAAGGTACACGAGAGAGACTAAATCTAAAAACAAAAAAAATGGTATAATTTCCAAATAATTAATTTGCATTTCATTGCATGAAATAACCCTAGAATTCTGGGTCTCACAGACTTCAGTTTTTTTTAAGAAGCCCTCTGCTCTGCAACCCCTTTCCTGACCTCAATAGAACTTGGGGCCCCAACTGAAAAATTTCCCTTATAAACACTACGCCATCATGGATTAATATACTGCGGGGGAAGGCAAGGTCACCCGCTCACACCAGAAAATGTCCAGGCCCCCTTTGAAATACGCCAATGACCATCTGGGTGATCTAGAGGGGCATGGGAGAAAGCCATTGGGGTTTGAGGAGACCCCAAATAGAACTTTTTTTTAGAAATCGTCACCATGTTTGGGGGAAGAAGGATAATACAACCTCCAAGAAAAACCGTCCCAACCAGAAGAATGGGTTGGAAACATCATACTTTGGGGGTTCTTTTCTGAAAAGGGCACAGGAGGGCTGCATCGAATTGAAGGGGATAGTTTGGGGCCATGTTTTCGTGATTTTTTTGGCCAACAACCTCCTTCCTTCAGTAAGACACTGAAGAGGGGGTTGGGGCGGGGTTTCCAGCAGGACAGTGACCAAAACACTCACCCGGGGGAAAACAAAGGGAGGGGACTTTGTAAGAAACATATCAAGGTCCTGGAAGGGCCCTACCATCCCCAAAAACCTAAAACCAAAATTAAAAATTTCTTTGGAGGGAGCAAAAAAAAACCAATGTACCCCACGACGCCCGGGAAACCCCCTTTTAAGGGTATTTTTCAAAACCGGGGGTTTTTGAAAGGGCTTAATTCCCGCCCCGAAATTACGCCGTGGACCGGGGGCGGGAGCGGGGGACTGAGCAGGGGGCCCCGGCATTTCCCGCCGGCCCATAAAATTAAATTGCTAGGGGCGCGTATTTGGGGCTAGTAATTACATGCCCAATTATCTCCCCGCCTGGCGGCTTCGCCGGGGGGGGGAGAGGAGACTAATCCATAGTTCTCTATGAAAACTGGGGAAATTACCATAATGAATGGGCCTTTTTCGCCCGTAATTCGCGAAATTCAGGGGCGAAATTTAGGGCCCCAAAATTTCCCCCTTTTTTAACCGTGTGAACATGGCCTAAAGATCGGGAAAAGGGGTGCCCCCAAAATTCCTGCTCCAGTGTTTGCAAATTGGGCCCTAGAACTACAGGAAACCCCCCCCCCCTTCCCCACCTTTTTGTAACCCAAAACAAAGCTTTCGGTACCAAATTTTTATTTCCCTTTTTTTTCTATAATATGAAAAAATTATTTTATGCCAAAAAAAAGAAAATTTAAAACTATTTAAAAAAAAATCATACAAGGGCAATTTTCAAATTTTTTTTTTTTTTTTTCAAATTCTTTTGTCTAAACTTTTAAAATGAACCTACGATAAAAAAGGACAATTTTCTCCATTCTTTTTTAAGGGGGGGAAAACTTCCCAAAATCTCCTTTGTTTCAAAAAATTTATTTTCCCCCCCTGTATATGTATTTTTTCCTTTTTTTTAACGGGAAAAATCATGCAGCAAGTTTTACCTTTATGGGGTTTTATATGTTTTTTGGGGCAGCTTTCTTTACATGTATTTGGGTTTCAAACCCCTTTTTCAAGGAAATTTTCCCCCCAGTTTTCGTAGATGTAAAGGGAAAAAAAGATTACTTTTAAAGGGGGCCTGTTTTTAAAAGAAATAGCATTGTGGTTTATTCAAACCCTATCTGAAAAAGCGGGAAAGGGTTTGAGGGGAGAGAAAAGCAGAGATCTGAAATTAAAAGGTTTTCTGTTAAAAAAAACATACAAATTCCTAAAAGGGACCCCTTAAAGACAGTGAAAGTTTTCCCAAATCTTCCCCATAAGGGTTGGCGTTTTCCCCCTGAAATTAGGGGGGTGTATAAAACCCCAACTGTCATGGAAGGGAAAGCAAGACTTTCACTTTTTATTTTAAGATTTTCCCATTTTTTTTACTCAAAAAATTTCTCCCTTAAAATTTTTTTAACATTATATATCAGAGTTTCCCCCCCATCTCCCTGTCATTTTAACCCTATATTATTGTACGTCGCCCCCCTCTATCAAAAAAACCTAAAATACCCATAGAGATCAGCTTCTCTCCTCCTTCATAAAAACCAAATATATCAAGTTCAGTTTTCTCTCGTTCATTTTTAACCATATAATCATATAACATTGCTCAGTTTTTACCCCTTATCATATCCCCCACCCTATAATCAGGGGCCCAGTTCTTTTCCTCTTCATAAACCCTATAAAATCAGAGCCCAGTTCTCTCCTTATCATAAAACCCCCTATATATCCCAGGGGCTCAGCTTCTCTCTATAAAAACCCTTATACCCAACGGGAGCTCGTTTCCCTCTCCCTTTCTATCATATAACCCTATACATCCCAGAGCTCAGCTCCTCTCCCCTATCATATAACCCTTATATAAACAAGCTCAGTCCTCTCCCTTTTTATCATAAAAACCTTATTTTATCCAGACCCAGCTCCTCCCCCTTTTATCATTTTAACCCCTAAATATACAGAGCTCAGCTTCTCTCCCTCAATCTTAAAACCCTATAGATCCCAGACCCTCAGCTCCTCTATCATAAAACCCCTATATATCCCAGAGTTTCACCCTTCTATCATACTAAAATTTTCACAGGGCTCAGCTTCTCTCCTCCATCAAAATAACATTATAAATCACGGCTCAGCTTCTCCCCCCTCCATCATTAACCTTATTTTTTCACAGGCTCAGTTTTCCCCTCCCCCATCTTTTAAAACCCCTTATACCCTAAGAGCAAGCTTCCCCTCCCCCATCACCCCTGTTCTCAGAAGAGGGGCAAAAAACAAAGCTGACACGTTTTTTTTAATTTAAATTTTCAATACAAGATACTGAAAACCCATTGTATTTTTTGTATTTTTTCTTGCTATGATCCATCAATTTTTAAAACCCTGTTATTTTGTAAATGGTCAAATGATCAAGACTTACCAGAGCTTTCATAAATAAGTCCCAAACCAAACCCACTTGGCCAAAAAAGTTTTAGGGTTGGATAGATTAAAGAAAAGCATTTTCATCCTCATCCGGGAATGCTCGGGACATAGGCACCGGGTCTGCAAGACATTGCTTTTTGGGAAGCTCTTTTAACCCGGGCACAAATTTAAAATAACTGGTTTAAAATAGCATCTTTGCGGGGGTCATTAAGTCAGTAACAGATTTCTTTTTTCCCTTTTGAAGACCCACTGGGAAGTAAACAGATAAATAAAAAAGAAGCATGAAAATAAGGCCGGGTACTTACGCAGAGTGGGGGACAAAAGTATTTTGGGGCCCCCTTAAAAACCATTTTTTAATTTTTTAAAAAAAAAAGCATAACAGCAATTTTTTGTAGGGAAAACCCATACGGTGTCCCGAATCCTGGGGAGGACAGTCAGTGTGGTTGGCGGGGGTTTTAATTTTGCGGTTTTTTTTAAAAAATTAAAGGGGAAAAAAAATAGCATTGGAAAAAACCAAACCCAAACTAGTACCCCAGTGAAACCCATGAAAGGGTCACTGTCCATTTTAAAAATCGCCTGCTTTTTTTAAAGGGGGTGTTCTCACCTTTGCAGACCATTCCCGGCCCCCCCAATTTCCCGGTTAAAGGCTATTTTTTGGTTCTACAGCAGTGTTTGGCAAACCCAGCTCTGCTATTCCAAGCGACCCCACAAGGGAACGTTGGAGAGGGTGGGGTTAAAAAAACCGGGACAAAAAGTAAACAGATCCTAAAAGGGGTCAAATTTTTATACTAAGAAAGATAAACAAATCCTGTGCTTTTTGTTAAGCAAGAAAAGGTGTGACATAAACCCATACTTTTAAAGGGCTCCCTAGAGCTAAAAGAGGTGACTGGAAAACCTAGGGAGCTTGTGTAAACAAGCAGGTGGGTAAGAAAATTTCTTTAGTTTTTGGAAAAGGGGAAACAAAAACAAACAAACAATGTATTTGATAATAGTCTTTATTTACATTTACCTGCAAGTTTAAAGCGAAAAATGTGGTGATATTGGAAATAATTAAAAGCTTATATTTTTCAGGCATATAATTATAAGGATTGGGTTTTTTCTGAACAGGGGCCCAGCATTTCACTTTGAGTTGTGCTCAAGTAGCAGCGAAAAAAATCTGGGGAAAATTTAAAAACTAAAGCCTTGTGGGCGGGGATTTGTGGAAGAAATGGGGCCCCGGGGGTGCCCTAGATTTTCCAGTTTTATTAGATGGAACTTTCCCTTCCCTTTTTTTGTGTCCTATGAAGCGTTTAACCAAATTTCCCCTTTCCCCTTCATCGGGGTTTTATTCATGTAATTTACCCAAATTTTTGTGTTTTTTAACTTTTACTGACTCTTTTCTCATGGATCATTGCCCCCATATATTGCAGTTTTACAAACAATGTCTAAACTGCAAATGTTTCCTTTCCGATATTTTACCGCTGAATTTTAAACCCCTTAAGCCGAACGCCTGAAAAATTTTTAATTTACCAGAACATTTTTTTTTTGTTTTTTTCCTCCCTTTCGTTTCAAACCGTTTTAACTTTTTTTTTTTCTCAATGACGCAGTGGAAAAGGCCTCCCTTTTATTTGAACAAAGTTGTACTTTATGGGGGAAATTTAAGTTCACCCTTTTTAAAAAATTGGCAGAATTTTTTAAAGGTTTTTTTTTTTTTTATTTTTTTTTCATTTTTTATATAATTTTATTTTTTTTTTTTTTTTTTTTTTTTTACAACCATTCACTTTCACCCCTTAACTTGTTAGATTAATTTTTACAGGTCATTACGGTTTTTTTGGGGTACCTAATATAAAGTTGGGTTTTTTGTTGGGGGTGTTAAGTATGCCCAAAAAATTAATTTTTTTTTTAAATTTAAATTTTTTTTTATTTTTTTTTACAATTTTTTTTGGGGTTTTTTTTTTACCTTTTTTTTAAATTCCCAAAGAAGGGAGAACTGTGTTACTGTTTTTTTTTTTTTTTTTTACATTAAGTAATGTATTAGCATATTCAAAATATTCTAATAATTTTTAATCTGTGTCAGTCCCCACACAGGGGTAATCAGGGCAGCTCAAAAGGCCCCCGAACGCTGGGTTCTTACCCATTCACCCTTTTACAATTTTAAAAACCCTTTTTAATTAATTCTAAAAAGGTTATTACGGGGCGTGTGGATACCTTTTATGTGGGGGAAATTTTTTTTTTTGGGGTTTGTAATGTATTCACAATAAAATTTTTTTTTAAAAAATTTTTTTTTATTTTTTTATTTTTTTTTTTATTCCCCTGAAGGGAGAACTGTTTTTTAAAAATTTTTTTTTTTTTTACAATTAGTAATGTATTAGCATATTCAAATTTTGCTAATACATTATAATCATGTCAGTTTGAAAACCAGGGGAGTGATCAGGACAGCACAAAGTCGCCCTGGTCCCCCGGCTTCTTACACCCCACAGCTCGGGGGCTACTCTTTGGTCCCCAGGGCTGATGTGCCGCCCTTTTCCCCGGGGTCTGTTTTAGTCACCCCGGGCCCTTCCCCATCACCCAACAAAACAGGGGGAAACCCTTTTTATTGCCCCTGCGGGGACGTTCCGCCGCAATCAAAGGGTTAAAGGGACCGGGGTCCCGGGGGTTTTCCCCCCTTTAAATGGGTCAAAAAGGGGCTGGGGCTGGGATCAGGCTGTGTAGTACAGCCCCCAATCCTCAAAATCCCTGTCTGCACGGGCAAACGACCTGCCCCAGCCGACGTCAAAAGTCATTTGGGGTTTCGTTAAGGGGGTTAGAAACCAAAAGGGATTTCTGTATGCCCTTTTAAAAAAGGACCCACATGGTTTCCCTGCTCTTTTAAATGGGTGGTTTTTTTTTTTGAAAAGGATATACAAATGGGATCTAAAAAATTAGAATATCATTGAAAAAATTTAAAAGGGGTTCTCCAGGACTTTTTTATTTTATTTATTATAGGGCTCACAAAATGTATTAAATTAAAAAACCCTTTTAATTAATAATGTAAGGTCAAAACAATATATTTTTTTTCTATTTTACTTTAAAATTTTTGATATCAAATTTTTCTTTTTTAGTTATATTTTTTTCATTTTTGACATGCACTAGTTTTAAAAGTAGCAGTGCCACCCCCCTCATAGACCTTTTAGTTTTTAATGTAAAACCCTCTAGGAAAACTCAATAAATGAAAAAGGGGAAAAAAATTACCTGGTGGAGCATAACAAATTGCCCCAGGCAGCTGGAAGTCACAGCTCTCCGTTTTCCATGTCCCATCCAAAGCAACATATGTGCAATCCTCCTCCTGAACCCTTTTTTTACCATCGATTCAGACTGACCAGGCTCTTGTCTTTTCCATCTGTATTTTTAGGGCCCTTTCCCGACATAAATTTCAATACATTAGTAAACTTTTTTTACAGGTCATAAAAATTACATGGAAAAAAAAAGATAAAAAAAAAAAACTTAAAAAAAACCAAAAACTTACGTCTCGGCTGGAGAGTCCTATCCAATTTGGCGTTACTTGACTTACCCCCGTGATGGGGATAAAAGGAAAGCTGGTACTGGTCTGTTATACTGACCAGCTCCATGCTTTGGCTTTTACATTCAGACAAAGCTTCGTACCAGGTCATATTTTTCTGGATGAATTTATATTTTAGCTCTTTGTACTCTATGTCCCTTTTGGAACCCCCAGCCCGCGGAAAATGCGCTTGCCTTTTTGAAAAAAAAAAAAAAAAAAAAAAGATTATATTTATATTTTATATATATATATAATATATTATATTTATATATATATATTACACACACAACACCCACACAACCCACACACACACAAAATATATACATAATTATATAACACACACCATTATACATATATAAAATACACATATATACACCCCCCCAAAACATACACAACACATTAACACACACACCACACACCACCACAACACCCACACACAAAATATATATACACACACACACTTTCCCCAAACACACATATTACCCCAAAACACATACACCACTCACACATATATACACCACCCACACACTCACACATATATACACCCAAACACAAATATAAATTTAAATAATATTATATAATATTTTTTATATATATATATACACCACACCAAAAACCCCACACACACATATATATGACATCACTGGGGACCAGAAATTTTTTTGGGGTGCCTACAAATTATGACTTTATTCTGAGTATCTGAGTGCTGCCGAGTCCAAAACTCCCATCCATTTTGTTCTAGCAGCTCTAGTTTACATGATTCTACACTGTTCTTGTGATTAATTTGTGTATAGATATGCAGTGCAGACGAATAGAATTGGATTTGCTCCTGCACATTCATGTTTTTGTGCGCAAGTGTTCCTTAAATGTTCTAAAATTTGTCTTTGCTGTTTCACATGAACTTCCAATATTTCTTTAGTACAATATTGAGCGACCACTACTTCCAGCAGCAAATACTTGGTCAGGTGGCAATGCTGGATCTCCAAAACTAGCCGATAGGGGAGAACGGGTGTAATTTTCAGAATCAGCGCCCCAAACATACTCAGAAACAGTTCCAACTTTTAATGAGTGTTCCCTGGTGTAACACTACATTTACAAAACACAAAAACCCTTCTATGCCAGTATGAAAAGCTTTGCATTCATGTCTTGTAGTACTATCTGACGTATGCAACCTCTATAGCTACATACATACACACCAGGATGTTGGACCAGGACTTGTCATATGAGCTTGCCACATAGACTCTGTTCATGTAGGAGTGTCTCAGCCAAGACAGGAGACACCACATTTCCTAATAGAGTCCTGTGGGTTGTCATTGTCATGTCCCTCATTGAAAGCGAATCCAATACGAGCACAAATCTAAGACCGGCAGCATCCAGTACTGTGTACATATTTTGCACTCATGGCTATATTTTTACTTGTTCATAAACTTTCTTCTTTCACTATCACCTCTGCTCCCTTAGAACGTCCTGCTGCCGACAGATAAAGGTTAAAATTGTACCTGCATTTTTTTGGCAGATGGTAACATACTGCTGATCCGAACAAGCTGTGAAGTCCCATGTTCCAACAAATGACGATTTGGGATCATTTAAGAAAAACACACATTGCTGATTTTTCTCCATGTCTCTAGGCTGTTAAAGACAAAAAAAAAAAAAAAAGTAACTCAGTGGTTGTCAGCATTGTTGCGTTGTAGCTCTTAAAGGGAATGTGTCATCAAAAATGAGTTATTGTTTAACTCACATTTTTATGTTAAACACATTTATTAAAAATTTTTGGTTATATTTCTTTTTAAATTTTCCAGATCACTTTCAATATTTTTTTTTAATAATTTTAAGTCCTGCAGTTTTCACTTTGGCCCACTAACCCTTAATAATAGTCTGACAACTTCCTGTTCTGTAGGAGAGATTCTCAGTTGTCCTGCTCATTATTAATACAAGCAGGTCCAAACTGAAAGGAGACACAGTGGAATAGATAACACAGGATCCACCAAATCACAAGAGGAGATAGTCTTTAGTTGACCCTTTCACCTCCCTGCACAGTAACTTCTTCCCAGGTTCACGAGCATGATAGAAAACTCTCCTGTATAAGTCAATGGAACTGAGTCAGTCTTTAAGACTCCTTTGTGCATAAAGAGAAACACTCTCTGACTGCTGTTAAGCAGTGCAAACAAACCCTAGTGGCCAAAGTGAAAACTGCAAGACTTAAAAAAGGGGTTGGGGAACCATACCATTGATTTTTCATCTTTACCTCAGTTACAGTTTTTTCTTTTTTCATTTTGGGAATTTTCAGGCCCGGTTTGTGTTTTCTGGCTTCCCAAACTAGGCTTTGGTTTTTTGAAGCCAGGTCTTGTAGTAATGGTTTGATCAAAGTTGATTGGAAAAGACTTTTTTTGCAGGAAAAAAGGACAAACGGTAACTGTACCCCTTTTAATAAGGGGGTAATGCCTGGAGAGGGGGTGTTATAAAAGAGACCAAAATTAAAAAAAAAGGAAAGGGGATATTTTTCCCAGAATTAGGGTGGGGGGGACACTGGTTAATTTGGACTTTTATTTGAAAAGGGACATTTTTTTGGCAACGATTTTAAACAATAAAAAAACAAGTTTGGATCCTTGTGGGAAAAAGTAAAAGGGGTTACAAACCCCTTGTAAAAGAAAAAAGTTATTTAAAAAAATTTAAAAATTTGAAAGGGATATGAAAAATTAAAAAGAAAAACAACCAAAAATTCCTAAAAAATGTGCTTAACATAAAAACGGGACTTAAACAATGACTCATTTCTTGATGACACATTCCCTTTAACAGGAATCCGTCAGCTTCTTTATGCAGCCCAATGACAATAGGCATGAAATAACTGCAGGTTATCCGGTCTCAACCATGTTGGTTTTAACCTAAAACGCTATGGTGTTTTGGGGTAAAACACCTGGTGAAATAGGGTCCAGCACGCTCCCTCAGCTTAACTGGCAGCTGTTTCCAATGTTTGCCTATAGGGAAGAGTGGTTTCATTTTAGCTGAGGGGGAGGAAGAAGCTGCACAACAGACCCATCTCTCGGCCGCTGCCGTGGCTTCTCTCTGTAGCCGGCCAAACTTACTGAGTGTTTTACCCAGAAACGGTGTAAAACAGCTGCAGCGTTTCAGGGTAAAATCCACATGGTTATGACCAGGTAGTCTGTTGCTATTTCAGGCTGCCCATCATTAACGCATCTGACAGGTTCCCTTGAGGTCCTGGGTTACAAATCTGACCAAGAACAACATCTGTTCAGAGTTTCTCAGTGCATCCGTTTCCCCGACATGTCAAAATATATTGAAAGTTTATCTGCGTCCAATAAAATTGGCATTTGTGTGTGCGTCTGAAAAAGGACAATCATATTATGAATCCTGATGTGAATGGTGGCAATATCTGTACAGTGATGCAGATTATGTCACCGAAATAAAGGTATGTTCACACAGCGTGTTGGATCCGATTTTGGATCCGTGTTTCTAGTTTTTGAATCCTTGTTTCGGACCCAAACACGCATCTAACAAGGGCAGTGTGATTTCCATTGCTTTCAATGTATAACACGCATCAGCATTCAGACGAGTGATCACCAAGGCGTATTTTACATGCGTCTTTCTGATGTATTTTTCAGATCAGTTCAAAGAATTGTCCTGTCAATTCTTGATCCGTTTGACGCAGCAGGCGCCCTATTTAAAACTATGGGGTGCACTCCTGCTGCAGCCAAAAAGGCACCTACATGTTGGATGTTATTTACACAGCGCTTTTGTATGAATTTTTCGGATACAAAACCTGATCCAACACGCCGTGTGAACATACCCTACGGGTATGTTCACACGGCATAATTGCGGGGCCCTGCAATTAACCCGGGACATCAGGAGCTTGCATCGACTCCCACGGGGCGGCCCCATAGACATTCATTACTAGCGCCGCGTATTCGCCGCTAGTAATTCACATGTCACTTATCTCTCCCTGCGGCGTATTGTGCGAGCAGGGAGAGGAGACGTAATCCATAGTTCTCTATGACAACTGTGGATTACCGTAATGACTGGGACGTATCTCGCCCCGTATTTAGCGCACTACGGCGTGAAAGACGTTTCAATTTAAGCCGTGTGAACAAAGCCTAAAAGTAACAGAGTGACAGCAGTAAAGAGAACAAGAAAAAGAAACAAAGCCGCAAACATTCAACCTCAGAAAACAGCGCTTACATCAAACTGAAATCTTTTAAGTCTTCCTTGCAATATCGGATTGAAATTGGTATAAGTGACATCGGAGCCATCAAGCCAACTGTTCTTGTAAGCATTCAGAACAAGTCTGAGGCCAATCCAGAATTTCTGTTGCAAGTCTGAACTCAAGTATGTGATAAAATCTATAATAAAAAAACAGGCAGCAATTAAAATAAAATCAGATAAGTTTAAGGAGATGTTCGCATAGTTTTATTTAGATGCATGTTTGGATCCATGTTTCTGACCCAAACCCGCATCTAACAATGAGCAGTGTGATTTACATTTGTATCAATGTAAAACACGCATCGACGTTCAGACGTCTGATCACCAATGCGTGTTTTTGATCCATTCATAGAACTGATATGTCGATTCTTGATCCATTTTAAAGGGGTGGTCTCATCTCACTGTTTCATAGAGCAAAGCAGCATTATTTCATTCATGCATCCTGTCACTTCTTGGTCCAGCTGTCTGTAATCAGCATATGAGCTCAGACTTCTGCTCATTAGATGAACAATCTCGTTCTCTGAGGTCCAGAGAAGCATGAGAGCTAAAGTAAACAGTAGTAATTAGTGTATTTTGTCTGAAAGATCAGATAACACACAAGCTCTCAGGCTGCGGGCAGTTCTGTGTCATGACCTGTGCGATGTCACTCCCTGCTATCAGATAAGACAAACAGCAGGGGAGAACAAACAAACAGGTCAGTAACTAGAGAAACCTTAGAGCCCTCAGAAGGTGATAAAATCATTTGTAGCTCCTCAACTAAAAAAAAAAAAATGAACAAAGCAATATATTTGGAAAATGTCTTCCTTTAGTGTTTCCTACATGTTGAAAACTAATCTTTGTAGCGAGACAACCACTTTAAGCAGCAGACACTCTATTTGCACAGAAAACGCATCCAAACACGCACCACACTTTGGGTACGTCTTTGGATACGTTTTACACAGCGCTTTTCAATCCGTTTTTTGGACTGAAAAACACCATGTGAACACCCCCTAAGATTCATAGATCATTTCATCAAACTTTTGGCAAGTCAGAAGATTTGATCAGTGAGGATCCAGGTGCCGAGACCCCCAATGATCGCTAATGATCATAGAAGATAGAAGTTGAGTGCTGTTCGCTTTCATTTTTGATCGGCTCTTTGAGGGGAGTGACTCAAGTCTTAATGGAAAGCTGAGCCAATTAGACATAAAGGGCGAAATGTACGAACAGGGCTGCGCCAGAAGTCTGGCGTCTTTTCAGCCCGAGAACTAGCGCAACCCCATGCGCTACTCTTTTTACCAGTCGCACTCCAATATCAGGCGCGTTACAGAGCGCCCACGGCACTTTGTAACGTGTCCGAGATCGTGCGGGAGGCGAGGCGCACTACAACCGTACGAAGCTACACATTTATAGTTTCAGTACAGCAAATCCAGGTGTATTACTGCTGGAACAGATAGAGCACTTTAAAAGTGGTTTACCTGAGCCAGAAGTGTCTCTTTGTAGCGAGAATGCGCCTGATTTATGACATGCAGTAGAACAGGTTCATAGATTCAGGTGCATTCTACACTATGTTATTTATTTTAAAGCACCATTGATTCCAGGGCGCTGTACATACATAACATATGTCAAACAAGTACGATGATAACAGTGAATGACTTACAACTGGCACAGAGGGAGTGAGGGCCCTGCCCGCGAGGGCTTACAATCTACTGTGGATAGAGACAGAAGGTGAGGGGCAGACATGTTTGTGGGGTAGCACAGTGGCAGCGGGGTTACTGTAGGTTATAGGCTCCTGAAAAGGTGGGTTTTCAGGTTGCTTTTGAACCTGGGGAAGGTGGAGGAGAGTCAGATGTGTTGGGGCAGTGAGTTCCAGAGTGTGGGTGAAGCACGGGAGAAGTCTTGGAGACGGCTGTGTGAGGAGCTGATAAGAGGAGAGCAGAGAAGAAGGTCGTGTGAGGAGCGGAGATTGCGTGAGGGGAGATATTTGGAGATTAAGGCAGACATGTATGGAGGAGAGAGGTTATGGAGAGCCTTGCAAGTCATGGTTAGTAACTTGAAATGAATGCGCTGGGCAATGAGCGGCCAGTGAAGGGATTGGCAGAGGGGAGAGGCAGAGGAGTAGCGAGGAGAGAGGTGGATAAGACGGGCAGCAGAGTTGAGGATGGTTTGAAGGGGAGCAAGAGTGCTAGACGGGAGGCCGCAGAGAAGGATGTTGCAGTACTATTATGCGCAATAAAATTGGCATCTGGGCACTAAAAATCATACATGTCGCCCAAACTGACCCAGCACTGAAATAAGCAGTTCTGGGGCTTGGCAAGTAAAAGAGTAAAAGAGGATATGGACAGTCATTATTATTTATTTTATAGAGCCACTGATTCCAGGGCACTGTACATTCAGGGGGTTACATAAATAACATAAGTCAAACAAGTACAATAGTGACAATCTCTGACTAACAACAGGTGCAGAGGGAGAGAGAACCCTGCCCGCAAAGGCTTACAATCTACAGTCAGAAAACAAAAAGAAGTAATAACTCAGAAAATGTTAAAAAATTTTAAAATTATTTTTATTGTACAGTATAAAACAACATTTTAACTCTGTTTTAGGCCATTAAGTTTATTCCAATCCCAGATCAGTATTGGTTTTTATTCCTTACTACGTCTACCAATAAAGTAAAAATTCTAGCAAAACTTTAACGGCCACATAGAGAGCCATACCTTTTATTTTTCCTTTTAAGTGTCTTCTTACCTTGCTCGTGTTGGTTTAAAATTGAAGGAAGAGTGCCCCCAAAAGAAATGCAATATTTCGATGCTTCAGAGAATGTCAGGTTTTTATCAGGAACTTTTAAAAAGCACTAAAAATAAGACACAAATCGGTTAATGATACAGCAGGCAATGCAGACATATTACCATCATAATGTCGCCTACAACAGATGTAGCTGGAGCCGGACAGACTTAAAGGGGTTTTGCCAGGACGTGCCTTATCTGCCAAGAAGGAAATGTAAACAAGCCAGGCTGAGCTGAGAGAGCAAGAGACACAGCCAGAGCGCAGAGCCATGCATAAGGGATCGTGTGAAATGTTCACTCAAATAATCAAACTACAACTAGTGGATTCTGTATACAAAAGACAACACCTTTCTCCACAGCAGCTTGAAAGCTTCTTCATGTTCCCTATCATCAGATAAAGCAGGGATCTACTCAGGTAATCACACTACAACTAGTGGATTCTGTATACAAAAGACAACATATTTCTACCCAGTGCCTTGAAAGCTTCTACAGCTCCCTTTCATCAGATAAGAAGTGTTCTCTCCCGGCCAGCAGCTCTTGTCCGGTCGTATCTAATAGAAGCTTTTAAGTAACTAAGGACAGGTAAGGCAGCCTGTACCTGTCACAGGCTTCACTTTTTTTAATCACATATATTTAGAAAAGTGATTAAATACCCATTTTGGAGGATCCCACGTCAACATTACATCGTGGCAAAACCCCTTTAAAACCCTGCCATCTTAGCCACCCAGCGCCACCATGTGCCAGTGTCACAAGTATTTTGGAGCCGTCTTCATTATCTCATTTACCTTATTTCCAAACAATGTCATTTGTGCTGGGCAGCTCCCAGAAGAGTTGATTTTTTTGGTCGGCACTACCTCCAAAAGAGAAAAGTTTTGACTTCTACATATAAATGGGAGCCTCTCGTTGCAAATTTGTGGTTTAAAATGGTCTGTGGGGATAAAATAATAAATAGGTTAAACACAGCAACCTGGAGTCTGCTCTGGTAACCGGCTAAAAGGAATGGTTTGCTTAGAAAACCACTTTTTATATATATCCTATTGGGAAATTCTAAATAAATAGATGGAAGGGGGCCTCAGTTCAGGATCCCCATTGCTTGGCTAGAGTAAGGAGCAGCTGCAAAGAACATTTGTCTCTCTGGGGGCCTAGTTATGTCCTGTGTTACAGGTCATTGATGCAATAGCATAATGTCTAATGATTCATTTTTCCCTGTGGTGGAAAATTAAAAATAAACACATACAGTGATCACTCAGGTTACAGAGGCCTCAGGATATAATGGCGTTTCCTGGGACATTGTATGTTGAATGAGGTTTCAAGATACAATGTCCCAGGCACTGATCACCATAAACATTCAACCTGTAAAACCTCTGTATTGGTGAGGTGCATGCACTGATTGGCAGTCTATAACGCGGTACTACATGTCTTGTACTGCTCTTACATGTATTAATGAGGTGCATGCAGTGATTGGTGGTCTAGTAGCGCCTCTCTACAGTACAGTGCGGTACTACATGTCCTGTACTGCTCTTACATGTATTAGTGAGGGGCATACAGTGATTGGCAGTCTATAGCTCCTATTTACAGTACAGTGCGGTACTACATGTTCTGTACTGCTCTTACATGTATTAATGAGGGGCATACAGTGATTGGAGGTCTAGTAGTGCATCCCTACAGTAAAGTGCGGTACTACATGTTCTATCACTCTTACATGTATTAGTGAGGTGCATGCAGTGATCTGCGGTCTAGTAGCGCCTCTCTTTAGTACAGTGCGGTACTATATGTCCTGTACTGCTCTTACACTGCATTAGTGGTCTAGTAGCGCCTCTCTATAGTACAGCGCAGTACTACATATCCTGTACTGCTCTTACATGATAGGAGGAGTGGCTCCTTTAAACAGGAGAGGGCCCCATTTTGTTTTCTTGTACATTGTATGTAAAGTACATGACCCAAAGAAGCTCCTGTTCTTAAAATAGAAAGTGATTTCCAGCTCCCAGCAGTTCTGACTGTTATCTGTATGCACATCACTTTATTACTGGCTTCATTTTCACATATCGTCACATTATGTTGGGGTCACATTGGAGCTTCGAAACAAATTCAGTTTTTAATAGTTATGTTTTCAACATACAATGGTAGTCTCGGAACAAATTAATATTTTCTGTTGGGGGACCACTCTACTGCCATGTTTCCCCACAGATTACAATCAACTGCTGGGGGTACATAGCTAAGAGACAGCTTTACTAAACCATGTACTTCAGTGTTATGCCGCTCCTTATGTCACTTTTTGATACCGTAGTGGTTGGAGTTGGGCTTCCCCCGGCCCAACAGATTTAACAAAATATTGTCACTAGCGATTGGTGTAAATCTATACCAGCTCATAATCCATTTGCAGCATGTCATCCCAGTGGCCTCATGTTTTAGCCTGGCGTATGACATGGCAGTTTAAGTGCAATTCCCACTTTGTATTCACAATATTGTCAAAAGACCCTGCTTACAAGTAGGGATTGTCCAAAGCAAACAACCCTATTTTTCTTTAGTAGAGAGAATAGATTCTGTGTTCCCAAATACAGGCAGTTCCCGGGTTAAGAACGGAAGAAGGACGGTTGGTTTGTTCTTAAAGGGGTTGCCTCACTACACTGTTTTAGAGCCAAAAGCAGCTTTCATTCATGTATCTTAACTCTTCCTACTCCGGCTGTGGGTGGTTCTATAGTAGTGATTAGCATATCAGCTCTATATTCATAACTCAACTAAAAGCAGTGACATGAGAGCAGGAGATGTTATCTATATGTGCAGAGCTCCAACAAATAAAGGAGACTAAGTACTTAAGAGATAACACACTCCTTTCTGCCAGCGTCCTGTGGTGTGGTCACTCTCTGCTCTCAGATAGGAAACAGCAGAGAGGAGGGGAGAGCGGAACGGTAACCTAGAGAAACCTATGTGCACTCAGAGCAGATAACATAACTTTCCCGCCAATCATTCATTGGGGGACACCGCACCTTGGGTATAGGCCGTTGCCTTCGGAGGCGGACACTAGGTGGACCACACGAGTCAGGCCTGCCCCGGTGGACGATATCCCTCCTGCTGCGGCCAGGCTGATCAGTTTTCAGCCTAGTGTCTGTAAGAGGCAGACGCTGCTCTGCAGCGCTGCAGAGTTTGTTGTTTTTTATTTCCTTTGCAGGAAGGTGATTGAGCGCCCGGGTCCCCCCGGTTCGCGGCTCTCACGTGGGAAGGTGATTGAGCACCCGGCTCTCACCTGGAGGAAGGTGATCAAGCCTCTGGCTCTCACCTATCAGGGGGGCCGTCAACGCGTAGTTGTACCGTGACGCTGTCCCCCCTGAGGGCGTCAGGAACCCAGTCAAGTTCTTTAGCTGGCTGGTCTTCCTCCCACGCTCACCCGTCCCCACCTGCCGCCTCCGCGGCCTTTTACGGATTCCGGTAACCTCACCATTGTGTGTTATGGTTCCGAAGGGGTGATGCCGCGACGCCTGAAGATATCGGATTGGCGAGTACCCCGACCTCCTCCGCTTTGGGGGTGATCGGGTTTTTTTTCCTTTTATACGGTTGGGTGGCCGCATGAATTCCGTTTTCCTGCAGCCCCCCAGTGTTGCCCCGTTCCCTGGTTTTGGGGGTATTCCCGGGGGGGAGAGCGCATTCCCCCGCTTAGCCGGAGTTGGCACTGGGCAGCGGGCTGGCGGCAGCGTCCGGTTAGGCATTGGGCCCCAGCGGCGGATCCCCCGGCGCGCTGGTGTTCCAGAGGCGGGGGCACATTCCCCCGTCTTACCATTGCTGGCGTTAGGCAGCAGGGCTGGTTTGGCTTGCTGCGCTGCCATTTTTGACAACCGTGCGGTACCGCGGCATTATCGCCGCGATGCCGCGCGTGGTGGCTTTCTATCGGCTGCTGGTGGATGGGATGGTCCTCCCAGGGGCTACGGGTGCTCCTTACCCGCTTCTGCAGCGTTTCGGTGGCGTCCAACGGTCGCGTCGCGGGTGGGCCGCGGCCGCGCATTCAAATTTAGCCCCCGGCTTCTGGAGGCTTAGGCCGCGCCCTTTCCTGAGCCAAACGGGTCCGGGCCCCTCCCAGGATGGGGTAGGACCTTCAGCAGCCCGGGCTTATGTTGGGGGCGGAGCCTAAACGCCATTTTTCCGGCGTTCGGCGCTCCCGACTCTTTGCTGCATCTCCTGGCTACTGAGGAGGACACACCACATTGGGTGGTAAGTTGGCCTGTTCTGGGCCACCGATCCCTGACCCACGCACCCTGCAGCCATGTCTCTGTCCAAGGACGAAGGGGTAAAGCCCGGCACATTTAAAGCGGTGGCGAATTACTTCGCTTGCAACCGTTACCACAAAAAGTTCTCTTGCAGCCAGCCCAGTGCCCTTTGTGCCCTCTGCACTGCCCCTCAGCCGACCGCCGTGGGGTCCGACCCCCCCCTGTCAGGAGTCGGTGGCCCTGGAATGGGCCAGGGCTCTCTCCCTAGCCGTGGATGACCTGTCCAGACTGTCACAGGTTATGGTTACGGCCATAGAGCGCATGCCGTCGCTGCCCAGCCTAGCACCTCCCAGGGTCCAGCGCCCGGCGCAGCCCGTACGGAGCGTTTGCGTAAGAGGGTTAGATCTCGCTCTCCCTCGCTCACACCTGAGCTCTCTCCTGACGGTCAGTGGTCGGAGATGGACGCTCCAAGCCGGGACTCCTCTGATTCTGACTGAGCCAGACAGAGAGGATGGAACGGCAGCCGCGGTCCCCGCCCTGATACGGGCCGTCAGAGACTCCCTCCATGTGAAGGTCGATGATGTCACGGCCGCCCAGGTGGAGGACTCCTTTAAGCGCTGCAGGCGGCAGCGGTTGGTGTTCCCTGCACGCCCGGAGTATCGGCGGCCGGTTGCCAAGGCATGGAAACATCCTGACAGGCGCGGGTTCCCTAGCAGATGCCTTAATGCGCTGTCCCTTCCCAGAGGAGTTGGTGACAAAGTGGTCGGGGGTCCCATCAGTAGACGCCCCAGTCTCACGGCTCTCAAAATCTACGGCCATCCCTGTCTCGGATGCGGCAGTCCTTAGTGACGGCACTGACAGGCGTCTGGATGGTTTTTGTAAGTCCGCGGCCGGGGGAAACGCTGCGACCTGCGTTTGCGGCTTCATGGGTCAGCAAAGCCTGCATGGTCTGGGCTAAGCAGCTGCAGCAGGGTCTGTCAGCTGGAGCCTCCACAGAGGAGTTGCTGGGCCTCGCTTCTCAGCTGTCGGGCGCATCGATGTTCGTGTGCGACACTTCGTTTGAGTCAGCCCGCTTAGTGGCAAAGGCATCGGCCAAGGTAGTGGCCATACGCCGTTCCTTGTGGTTGAAGTCTTGGTCTGCGGATGCAGCCTCCAAGAAGTTATTGGTGGCACTTCCGTTTTCTGGTGGCAAGCTCTTTGGTAAACGGCTGGATTAATTAATTTCAGAGGCCACAGGGGGTCGTAGCACGCTCCTCCCTCAGAGCCGGCCGGCCCGGCGGCATCCAGTTAGGAAGCACGCCCGTGTGCAGTCCTTTCGGAACTTTACGTACAAGCCGACCGCAGGGAAGGCCCCCCGCCCCTCGAGAGCAGAGCGTTCCTCAGCCAGACCAGCGTCATCCTGGCGGTCCCGCAGAACGCCCAAGGGCCCTCCCGCTAAGTCCGTCTGAGGGTCTGCCCCCACTCGAAGGTCCCTCTCGGGTGGGGGGCCGTCTCCTGCAGTTCCAAGAGGTCTGTCAGGTTCTAGTCGACGACGCCTGGGTGCGCAGGGTCCTAAAGTTGTTTCCGGTCAGTTCCCCCGACACGATTTTTTCTTTCTTCCCCGCCCTCTTCTCCTGTCGGGGCGTCGGCTTTTTTTCAAGCAATCCGCACCCTCTGTCTTCAGGGGGTGATTGTGCCCGAACCCGAGCGTTTTCTGGGGTTTTACTCGAATCTCTTCGTGGTCCCCAAAAAAATGCGGCTCGGTGAGACCAGTTTTGGATCTCAAGAGGCTCAACCGGTTCGTGCAGGTTCCCTGGTTTCGCATGGAATCATTCCGGTCAATGATTGCGTCACTGGAGCAATACGAGTTTCTGGCCACCATAGACATCAGGGACGCGTATCTGCACATCCCTATTGCCCAGGCGTCGACCTATTTGAGTCCCGTCTGAATCACCAGCTACAGAACTACGTATCCAGAGCCAGGGATCCCCTGGCCCTAGCAGCAGATGTGTTAGTCCTGCCTTGGAGGCAGTTCGCCCTAGTCTGTTTCCCCCTTGGCCTCTCCTTCCTCGGGTGCTCAAGCGCCTCAAGTCCGAGAGGGTACCCGCTATCCTCATCGCCACAGACTGGCCTCGCAGGTCCTGGTACGCGGATCTCGTCGCCCTGCTGGCAGATGCTCCGTGGCCCCTCCCGTTGCGTCCAGATCTCCTCTCACAGGGTCCTCTGTGCCACCCTACCTTACCGCAGCTGCGTTTGACGGCGTGGGTGTTGAGACCGCAATACTGAAATCTCGCGGTCTGTCGCAGGCGGTTATTCAGACCATGATTCGGGCACGCAAGGCGCAGTCCGCCCGGATCTACTTACCTGGAAGTCTGTTTTCACCTGGGCTGAGGCCCGCAGGTTTCCCCTCTTAGTTTTTTTCGGTTCCAAGGGTGATGTCATTCCTGCAGTGAGGCCTGGAGCTCGGGCTCAGCCTGTCTTCCCTAAAGGGTCAGATTTCTGCCCTTTCAGTTTTGTTTCAGCGCAAGCTAGCCTCCTGCGCGCAGGTTAAAACGTTTTTGCAAGGGGTCGCGCATTCGGTCCCCCCGGTTCGTAGGCCTATAGAACCGAGGGACGTGAATCTTGTGTTGAAGGCCATGCAGTCTTCACCTTTTGAGCCGCTACGGGAGATCTGCCTACGTTTGCTTTCTTGGAAGGTGGCATTTTTGGTGGCCATTACTTCCTTCCGCCGAGTGTCGAAACTGGTGGCTTTATCATGCAAATCTCCTTTTTTGATTTTGCATAAGGACAAGGTGGTTCCGGTCCCTTCGTTTCTCCCTAAGGTGGTGTCTTCGTTTCACATTAATGAGGACATAGTTCTGCCCTCGTTCTGCCCCTCGCCCTCTCACCCACAAGAGCGGGCGTTGCATTGTTTGGACGTGGTCAGGGCTGTTCGCATCTACCTCTGTCACAGAGTCCTTTAGGCGCTCGGATGTGCTCTTTGTTGTTCCGGGCGGCCCGCGCAGGGGCCTGGCGGCCTCTAAGGCCACCATTGCCAGCTGGATCCGGTCTGCGATTTTGGAAGCCTATCGCTCAAAGGGGGAGTCCCCTCCGTTTCGGGTCACTGCTCATTCCACGCGGGCGGTTGGCGCCTCCTGGGCGGTTCGGCATCAGGCGTCAGCGTTACAGGTGTGCAAAGCGGCCACCTGGGCTTCGGTCCATACCTTTTCTAAATTCTCTCAGATACATACCTTGGCCTCGGCTAATGCAAGCCTCGGCCGTAAGGTACTTCATGGAAGCAGTTGGTTAGGGCTTATCACTGCTGAGAAATTGTTTTTCTTTTAGTTGTTTCTTCCCCACCCTCTGGGACAGCTATTGGACATCCCAAGGTGCTGTGTCCCCCAATGAATGATTGGCGAGAAAAATGGATTTTTGTACTTACCGTAAAATCCCTTTCTCGTCCAATTCATTGGGGGACACAGTCCCGCCCTCAATAGTCTTGTTTTCAGGGGTCGGTGTGTCTCTTTCTCTCAGCCACGGCTTTGGTACCAACTGATCAGCCTGGCTGTACAAGCAGGAGGGATATAGTCCACCGGGGCGGGCCCAACTCGTTTGGTCCACCTCGTGTCCGCCACCGACGCCAACGGCCTATCCCCAAGGTGCTGTGTCCCCAAAGCAATTGGACGAGAAAGGGATTTTACGGTAAGTACAAAAATCCAAAAGCCAAAAAAAATCAAGCAGCAATATTTTGAAAAAGTCTTTATTTACTGTTCCCTACATGTTGAAAGCTAATGTTTGTAGTGAGACAACCACTTTAAGTTGAATTTGTATGCAAGTCAGAACAGGTATATTTGTTAAATCGAACTCCAGCAAATTTTTTTTTTTTAAGTTTTGATTAGTGCAGGGAAGGGCTTTTACATTTGTTTTGCTGTCTGTGCCTGTTAAGAAGAGTTCACTTCACTAACCGTCTCACATGTGCTGTGGCAAGCTGGGACTTGTAGTTTCATAGCTACTGTCTGCTGTGGAACATGGAATTAC
>JAODAL010029013.1:0-25000 GCA_025379985.1 Phyllomedusa bahiana | reverse complement strand
GTCAGGTTCTAAACATTTTAAGAGTGTGTTCAGATATGGTGCATTTGCTGTGGATTTCCAGGGTGGAATCTGCTCTTGCAGCAAATTATAGTATTAAACATTGCTGCATAAAAGGCCTCGTTCACACGGCTTATTTGTCCGCGGATTGGCGCCGTACTCCGCGCCGGATTTGCGCTGCAGTACGGCCAATTCCGACCGAGTAAATTTCGGGGAACTAGGATTTTCCGTCGTTCCTCCCCGCTCGGCGAATCGCCGCGGGGGGAGAAAGTTGACATGCCACATTATTTACGGCGCAGACGCGCCGTTTGAAATGCATGGTCTATGGGGCCGGGGGTCCGGCCCCGCCCTCGCCGCCCCTTATTCACGCCGGATTGCGAGGCAATACCAGCTCAAAAAATCCGCCGTGAATAAGCCGTGTGAACACGGCCAAAACCACAAAATTTTACTGTGAACTTTACCCTAGGCTCACTCTATGCAGAACGGATAGTTCCGCAGTGAATTTGCAGTTAACGTTGCAAGTAACAAATGTGGATTTAGCGCAGAATTGGAGAGATTTATGTGGCCTTGCTTTTAATGTCATGACCATTGACTCAAGACAGTGGCCACGGTGAGGTAGATATAGAATTACATACAGCTAATCAAATAAACTGTAACATGTACTGTTTATGTCATGCACTAATTAGAGCCTTCCATACAATTAAATGTGTTTTTTTTCCCTACATGTACGTGGATTTGAGTGTGCCGCATTTACATGAATAGAAAGCTACAAAATGTTCTACGACAAATCTGCTATAGATAAATATACCCTTTCATAGGACCCAGGTAAAGGAGGTGCCATGACCGTAAAGCAAGTCTGTCAGGTAATTTGTGTTGCACAACAGAAAATGAGCTACAGCTGCTGAGCCCTGACATACATAGGTTTATAGGATTCAGAGTAGGATACCTAAAAAGAAAAAAGTAAATCCAGACAGAACCTCTAGGAGAGACAGTGAGAGTCCGGATTACCCCACCCACATAGGATGATTGACAGCTTTCTCTGTATCAGTGTGTATATAGAGAGAGGCCTTTCAGTCTGCCTGGTGGGCTGGGTACGAAGGATTCACATTGTCTGTTTTAGGAGTCCTGTCAGCGCTGGATCTCCAAGCAAAAAAACTGAACCTAAATCGGAAATCGTATAAACATACATACATATATATGTTTATGCGACTTACATATATCCTAACCTGTTCTCAGGGCAGAAGAAATCTGCTGACAGATTTACATAAAATGTCAAAAATTGCAAACAATAAAACTTAATGGGGTTTTGCCACGATGTAATGTTGACGTGGGGAAACCTCCAGAATGGGTATTTAATCACTTTTCTAAATATATGCGATTACAAAAAGTGAAGCCTGTGAGAGCTACAGCATTGCTCAGTCCCCCTTAGTTACCTGAAAGTTTGCATTAGACAGGACCAGAGGAGCCTACAGGCCACGTGTGAAACACTTCTTATCTGATGGGCAGGAAAATTAAATGAGCTTTCAAGGGACTGGGGAGAAAAGTGCAGTGTATGAGCCTGTTATTTCTGTATAGAGAATGAACTGTTGTAAAGTTATTATTTGAGTGAAGTTTTGAGACGCTCCCTTATTCCTCACTCCTTGCTCACCCCCCTCCCTATCACCCCTGCAGCTGTCATGACTCAGCGTGATTTGTTTATATTCTACTCTTTGCTGATAAGGAGGTAAGTAACTCATATCCTGGCAAAACCCCCTGAAAACAACAAATTTCTGTGCAAAACCGTTTACCGTAGATGATCCCTGTTTCTTCAACAATTCCTGTATGGTTTGTAGGGCAGTAAAAGAATCTATAGTTGCCAATTCACTGCCGTTAACGGCACAATAGATTGCAGCTTCTTTATAGGTAAGTTTAGGATCAGACACAAACCAGTATTCTCCACCTTCAATGACAACAGCGGGACCCATTTTTTTCCTCCAATCTAAAACAGTTTAAAAAAAAAAATGATAGAAAACAAACCGCGTTAATGCTGCTAAAAAGGTAAAGCTAACCGAGGTTAAGGATTAAACAAGGTGAAATTACCTGGTTGATACCAATTTGGAGTTTTCACCGGCGTGCCTAGAAAAACAAAACATGCAATATGAGACGCTGAATTCTATGAAATATTTAAAGTTTTTTTTTCGACGATGTAATGTTGATGTGGGATCCTCCAAAATGGTTATTTAATCACTTTTCTAATTCTATGTCATCAAAAAAAGTGAAGCCTGTGAGAGCTACAGCCTTGCTCAGTGGGGACTGCACTGAGGTGCTGCTGTGGATTCAGGAGAGCAGAGATTAAGCTGATTTATGGACAGTACACTGTAAGCTGAAGAAAGCACAGCACAGTGAAGTTTAATAAGAGCAGCATCCAAAGCAGCACCTCAGTGCAGTCCCCATAGCAGTGAGCAGACACATACAGGGTTAACCCGGCAGCATAACAGGCCCCACCCTCTCAGCTACACAGAACCTGGAGAAGAGCCCTCCCCCTACCTGCATGTACTTGGCTGGAGGTTCTGCTGCTGTGGAAGTATAGCAGCTAGAGAATGGGCACAGTAACTTTTAATAACTTCTTCTTCACTCACTCTGAGCAGGAGGCATGGGGCAGCTCAGTGATCTGGCCAAACTATTAGTTACAGAAAATTGAAAGTTTTGAGCCATAAAGGCTCTGAAACTACAGCATCTTACAGAATAAGGGGCACAGGGCTGGAAACAGCATGTCTGACACTAGCTTGTGCTGCCCTCAACAAGGGGGGGGCACAACCTATGTAACAGGTTCTCTTTAAGGACTGGTCCAAGTGTGAAATGCATAAGAGGTTTGCTTTTCTTCCTATTATAATGAATAAAAATTGGAAAGAGAGCAGCACCTCCAAAAATAGTAACTGGTGGGTGCCAGCAACAAAAATGGACCCTTGTCAGAAGTCCAAAATTAACTAAGGAAAGAAAAATTGCGGCACTCCCAAATAATGAAAGAATTCAAGGCTTTATTCCATGTCCAGTGGTGGCGACGTTTCGGTTCAAAATGAGCCTCTCTCAAGCTTGAGCCTTACTGCTATAGGAAATACGGAAATACTTGCTACATCAGCTAAATTACTATTCTTTACAAGAAGAGATCCTTAAAGGGAATGTGTCACCAAAAAATGTCTTATTGTTTAACTCACATTTTTATGTTAAACACATTTTTTAGGAATTTTTGGTTATGTTTTTTTTAATTTTCCATATCACTTTCAGTATTTTTATATTGATTCTTAAGTCCTGCAGTTTTCACTTTGGCCACTAAGCCTTATAATAGTCTGACACTTCCTGTTCTGTAGAGAAAGATTCTCAGTAGTCTGCTCATTATCAGTACAAGCAGGGTCAAACTGAAAGGAGACACCAATGTGTATAGACAACACAGAATCCCCCAGTCACAAGAGGAGACAGTCACAGCTCCCCCTCTCCCCTCCCTGCACAGTGATTTCTTCCCAGGTCACAGATCATGACTAGAAAACTCTCCTATAGAAGTCTATGGGACAGAATTTGTCTTAAGGCTCCTATGTGCATGAAGCTGCTGTAAAGTATCTCTCTGACTGCTGTTAAAGCAGTGCAAGCAAGAATGTCTTCTCCACAATCATATATAGACGCTGAATTGAGAAATCTACAATCAGGAAATAAAAATGACTAAGAGAAAAATAATATGGATCAGGGCTTGATTTAATGAGTAAAAAAAAAATAAATAAATTAGCGACAGATTCCCTTTAAACTGTACCTAAGACGTATCCTTCACTTACCTTTCGGAATCTGGCACACCCAATCGAGCTGCGCTTCACAGTGGAATGGCTTTAGCCTATAATTTGTTTCAGAAGTGGTCATGTCCAGAATTCCCATGTAGTAAGTTCGTTTTGGTATATTAATCTTTATATTTAAAAAAAAAAAGAAAAAAAATAAGATCAAATACAATCCATTAATAGGAAAATATAAAAATAAAAATAAATAAAAAAAAAAAAACACTATATAAGAAGAGAGAAGAGAAGGCTTAGTTCTAAGACCATTTATATGGATAAGGTTGCTCTCATGTGGCACTTGTGGAAAAGACAGAGAGAATGAACACTAGGTAGTCACTGGTCCTAATAATAACAACAAGCTCAGAGTGAACCTTCCTCAAATTTGCCATCATCAAGGATTTTCCAAATGAACAAATATTTAAAGGTTTTCTCATTACAAAAGATTAGCTTCCAACATAAAGGGACTATTAAATGAAGAATAAATTCAATGGTCAAACGATTTTACTTTAGTCATAAGATAAGAGACATTTTATCAGCTCTCCGAGTGTACACAGGTTTCTATGGTAACCTGCATACCAGAACGACATCCGTTATCGGATTAGCGGACTGAGTAGAGAGCAAGGGAGTGATGTCACACCTACAGATGGATTAATGGAACTGAACTCTGAGTGAAGTAGTTGTATCCCACAAGATTAGCTGCAGTAAACAAAAGGTACAAGTGCTGTGAGGACTGAAAAGCATGGCTTTATCTGTAATCTTGTTAGAGATAATCTCCTGCTCTTTCAGAGTAACGGCTCACTAGAAGTTGAATATGCTAATCATTGCTGTAGAACCACCCACAGCCCGAGGAGATAGAATGAGTGCAAAACTGCCTGTGAGCCAGTGAAACAAAGTGCCAAGAAAACCCCTTTAAACACAAAGGCATATGGACAAAGCATTGCTTCTGTTTTTTGGCCCACTTATGTAGCAAAAGAGGGGTTGCAACAGCTAAGGGAAAGACAAAGGGGCTCTTTCTGGCTCATTGCAGCAGCCGCGAGTTAATACGTTGGCTTACCCGATCGCCCAGGCACCTGTGACGTCATGATGACCGGCTGTGCCCTGTAGACATGGCCGGGCATAGTGATTAACAGTCGTCACGGAGACCAGTACATAGCAGTTCTACTATGTACTGATCTCCATTGTACCAGTGATCTGAAGATCTCTGATATAAGTCCCCTATGGGGAAAAGTGAAAAGAAGTACAAAAAAGTGAAAAACAAAGTAAAATACAAAAATAAAATAAACACAGATTGTACAAACACCTGTCTCCCCAAAAAAGATAAAAAAAAATAAAAGTACATATATTTGGTAAAACCACCTGCAAAAACAAAACGGTCACAGAATTGTGATTTATTAGTTTTCCAGGAATATATATATATATATTTTGGGGGACGAGCTGACACTTTAATTGGTATCATTATGGGCTTCATATAAAGTTTTGACCACTTTTTATTAAGGTTCTTGTAAGATATTCTGAACAAAATACAACAATCCTAGGAGTGTTTTTTATCTTTTACAGCGGTCAATGTGCGGTATAAATGACATAATAGCTTTACTCAGCAGGTCGCTATAATTACAGCGATACCCAATTTGTATTTTTTTTATGTTTTACTGCTTTTACACAATAAAAACACTTTTATTCAAAAAGCAGAACACATTTTTGCATCGCCATAGTCTGAGAGCCATAACTTTTTTATTATTCTCTGTTCAGAGATGTGTAGGGGCTTGTTGTTTGCAGGATGAGTTGACATTTTTATTGGTATCATTTTTTGGGGGGACAAGACTTTTTAATCACTTTTAAATCTGTTTTTTGGAAGATGGGATGAAGAAAATACTGCAATTCTAGTAGTGTTTTTTATTTCTTAACAAAGCTTGATATGCAGTATACATGACATGTTAGTTTTAGGCTGTAAGTCGATAAAATTATAGCAAAACCTAATTTATATAGTTTTTTATGCTGAAGCCCTTTAATAAAAAAGTGTAAAACAATATTTATGCATTGCTATTTTCTGATAGCCATAACTTTTTTATTTTTCTGTATATAGAGCTGTGTAAAGGCTTTTTCTTGCGGAATAAATTGACGTTTTCATTGGTACCACTTCACCATTTATATGAGTTTTTGATTGCTTTGTATTCCATTCTGTGTGCTGCGGAATAAACAAATCGCAATTCTGTGACCGTTTTGTTTTCTTTTTACACCGTTCAATGTGTGGGTTAAATAACGTGACAGATTTATAAGGCAGGTCGTTGCGCAGGCGGTGTTACCAATTATACGTACTTTATTTTTTTAAATCTTTTTTGGGGAGACAGGCGATTCTACAGTGTATGTGTTTTTATTTTATTTTTTGTGTTTTACTTTGTTTTATACTTTTTTGTACTTCTTTTCACTTTTCCCCACAGGGGATTTGTATCAGAGATCTTCAGATCACTGGTACACTGGAGATCAGTACATAGTAGAACTGCTATGTACTGGTCTCCATTGTGACTGTTAATTACTATGCCCGGTCATGCCCACAGAGCACAGCCGTCATCATGACCTTGCGACTGCTGCGATGGAGAAAGAGAGAGCTCCCTCTATCTTTCCCTTAGCTGCTGCAACCTCTGATTGATCGTGGCAGCTAAGGAGCAAATCGCCCTCCCCCATCCCCACGAGTAATCTCCGGTCAGGGCCAATGCTGTGGTATGTCAGCTGTAATATACTGTTTTAGAGTTCGCACGATCCCTAGAATGTAAACTTAAGTCCATTTACATTAACCCCTACACGACTTGGACGTAAACTTACGTCCAATGTCGTGTAGGGGTTAAAATGGCATTTTGCACACCTCAAACCTAAGCTTTATTATTGACTTCGTAATGAAGCTGAAAGTCTTAAGCACATGTTAATCCACAGAGCACATGAATTTGACCCAAACTATTCAACCCAACAGAACAACCAGGGTCTATGTATGCGGTCTTTAAAGGGAATGTGTGATTAAAAAAAATCACCTATTTTTTTATCTCGTGTTTTTATGTTAAACACATTTTTTTTAAGAATTTTTGTTTACTTTTTTTTTTTCTCAATATCACTTTCAGTTTTCACTTTAGCCACTGTGCCCGAAAGTAGTCTGACACTCCCTGTTCTGTATAGAAAGATTTTCAGTAGTCTCCTCATTATCAACACAGGCAGGATTACACTGAAAGGTGACACGGCAACACCAATATGTATAGATAAACACAGGATCCACCAGTCACAATAGGAGATGTCACAGCTCACCCCCTCCCTGCACACCGACTTCTTCACAGGTCACAGGGCATGCCTAGAAAACTCTCCTATAGAAGTCAATGGGACTGATCCTGTACACAGGCTCCCAAGTCCATGAAGCTGCTGTAAAGCATCTCTCTAAACACTGTTATAAGCAGCTCATGCAAGATGGCCGACCCATAATCATGTACAGAGAATAGAATCAAGAAAAATGCAATCAGAAAATAAAAACAGCTAAGAAGAAAAGAATACGTATCAGTATCTGGTTCCATTAAGTGGAAAAAAAATTAAATATACTTTTATATACATACAAATGGCAACCCACCTCAAATGCTGCACAGTCCCGGAGAGTATAGTCGTCTTCCTGAATTTCACTCAGTACTGTAGAGGAAATCTTTAGAAGAACGACATCACATGGTCAGAGAAAAAAAAAAAAGACAAATCAAAATTTACCCCCAAAAAAGCAGAAATTAAAGGGATCTTCCCATCTCACACACTGATGGCATAGCAGTAGCATATACCAGCAGTGTGTGATAGATACAGGTCCCAAAGAGGGACCTGCACGTGTCTCGGGAATGGGCTCCAAAAGTGTCCATTCAGATCAGAGAGTAGTTTGAACTTGCACACGCTTCTCCATTCTGTTCTATGGGAGTTCCCAGTACACGGGAGCACTGTGTTCGGCTGTACTCAGAAAGTCCATAGAACAGAATGGAGAGTCGTGCACAAGCACAACCTACTCTCGTTTCTAAATAGAGACTTTTAAGGGCCCATGCCAAAGAGCTGAAATCGGCAGCGATCACATATTCCATTGCTATGCCATCAATGTACACGATGGCAACACCCCTTTAAGGTAAGCCATACCTTGAAGATTACACAAAGCGTCACTGGCCTATATAATGCTATTATGGGATGTATACCTTTAGCAGTCAGACGGTTCCAACTTACAAAACTGCAGGGAACTTAAATGTAGTTTCAAGTCACTAACCCCTGGGTAATACTGACCTGCAATTCATTTACCTGTAATCTAAGCCACCAATGTATACTTCTGTATAGGCCAGGGCCGGGACGATGGGTAGGCTAAGGTAGGCGACCGCCTAGGGCTCCACTTCATCCCAGGAATAAAGGGGGAGCAAACAGGTATGTTATGGGCTGAATTTTACATTGGGAGAGGGTGGTGGGGGCGCTACATGCCTTATTTGCCTAGGGCACCAGAATACCTTGTCCCAGCCCTGGTATAGGCATAAGGCAACTACTGACTACAATTGTAAAAACAACAATGGATGCATGGTGGCCTGTGGGCAGTTTGGTGTATATATTGGGCAAAACAGCAACTGTATACCTCCGGCGTGCCTAAAAAATGTGAACAGCTCCTAAACTACAGTAAATAATCTGCTAATTTATTTCAGGTTAGTATCACCCATATGTTAGTAGCCTATATACTATTTCAAATTCCCAGCTCCTAATAGTAGCTTAAAGAAGACCTGTGGCATCTCCTGAGAGGTCTGTTATAGTAAACACTTGTGTTCCCTGTGAAATAACAATTCTGGAGCATCTTCTCTTATAACGCCTGGCTTTGGGGTGACATAGTAAATATGTATAAAAATATCAATGGTCAATATAGAGATCTCTTCCAAGATCTATTTATACCCAGGACTGTATCCAGGACAAGGGGACACCTTCTACGTCTAGAAGAAAGAAGGTTTCCACATAAACATAGAAAGGGATTCTCTATTGTAAAAGCATGAGGGTGTGGAACTCTTCCAGGGAAACCCCTCTGGTGAATTCCACAAAAGTTAAAATGGGTCTGGATACATTTTAGAGTAAAAATAGAACAAGTTTAAAGATGGGGTTCTGGGGGAAGGGTCTGGATACATTTTAGATGTAATAAAAATTTTTTCTAGTTTTAGTGACCAGGATTTTGGAGAAAGGTTGGATCATTCTAGAATTGTAATAATATAACAAGTTTAGGACCCGGATTTTGGAGAAGGGGTTGGATACATTTCTAGTGTAATAATATAACAAGTTTAGTGCCAGGATTCTGGAGAAAAGGGCTGAAAATTTTCTGATGCAATAATGAACAAGTTATAGGCCCGGGTCCCGGAGAAAGGGTCTGGATTTACATTTCTAGATGTAATTAGGAACCAGTCATAGTGAACCAAGATTCTAAAAGGGTCTGGATATATTTCTAGATGTAATAATAGAACAAGTTATAGTGACCAGGATTCTGGAGAAGGGTCTGGATACATTTCTACATGTAATAAAAGAACAAGTTATAGTGACCAGGATTCTGGAGAAGGGTCTGGATACATTTGTAGATGTAATAATAGAACAAGTTCTAGTGACCCGGATTCTGGAGAAGGGTCTGGATACATTTCTTAGATGTAATAATATAACAAGTTATAGTGACCAGGATTCTGGAGAAGCGTCTAGATAGATTTTTTAGATGTAATAATATAACAAGTTATAGTGACCTGGATTATGGAGAAGGGTCTGGATACATTTCTAGATGTAATAATATAACAAGTTATAGTGACCAGGGATTTTTGGAGAAGGGTCTGGATAATTTCTAGATGTAATAATATAACAAGTTATAGAGACCAGGATTCTGGAGAGGGGTCTGGATACATTTCTAGATGTAATAATGGAACAAGTTATAGTGACTGGGATTCTGGAGGGTTGGGGGGCGGGGGGGTCGCTGATCCAGGGATTGATTCTGATTGCAAGGTTGGAGTCTGGAAGGAATTTTTCCCCTATAATGAGGACAATTGGCTTCTACCTCATGGGGTTGTCTCTTCCTCTGGATCAACACTTTAGCACTATAGGCTGAACTGAAAAGAAGTCTGTCTGTTGACTTTACAAACTATGTAACTATTTAACTCTGTTGTGCTTTTCTTGTTATTCCTCTTAGAAATAAATCACTGAAACTGTCACTTGGGCGTTACCACTCACGTTTTCAAAGGGGCGTGTTCCTGCCCACACCGACTGTCAGCACAGATTGGGCAATGTCACATTGTTCAGGGACACGGCCCAAAGGGTAACACAAAGCTGACAGACTGGTAATGAATTTCTAGGAGAAACATTAAGGGACCATGCAATGGATTATGTTATGTTTCAGGCTCTGATTGTTTTAAACTATGAGCTACAAACATTTTTATGGACTTTTTGTTATAAAAAAAAGTTGGACTTAGCTGCAAAATGACATGAAAGTGTGTATGATTGTTAAAGAGGACGTGTGGCTGTTCCCTAAAATTTATGTTATAGCAAATAATATTATTCCCTGTGAAATAACAATTCTGGAGCATCGTTCCTTAGTCTATGCTGTGCGCTTCCCCTATTTTCCCTCCTAGAAATTAATGACCATTCTATCATCTGGGTGTTACCATTTTGGGGTCTGTTTCTTCACAATTTGAGCAGTGCTGACAGAGCAGAGTGAGCAGGAACACACTGCTTTGAATGGTAACGCCCATCTGACAGATTCAGGATGAATAACAGGGGAACAGCACAACCCAGAGATATAAGAGAAGATGCTCCAGGATTGTTATTTCACAGGGAAGACAAAGATTTACTAAATCAGATATTTCAGGAGATGTCATGGGTCCTCTTTAATCTGCAAAAGCAACTCTGATGCCATTGGTGGCTCTTTTCTTCCCACATGATTTACACTGCAGCTCTGATTGCTCACTATAAGCAGAAATTCAGTACATACAGAGATGTTTTCCCTTGAACCAAGGATGAAATTATTATAAACTGCAAAAAAATAAGGAAACATTATGCTGTAATTGTCATGGTAGGTGGAAGTGGTAAATTATGTTTTTCTGCTTTAAATGGACAAAACCTGAAATGTAATACATCAAAAAATGAGAAAAAAATATTTATGCATAAAAAAAAAAATAATTACTTACCGGATGGCCGTCACTCCATTCCCAATTTCCAAGGTTTCTTTTATTCAGTCCAAGCCAGATCCACCGTGTATTAGTGGTACTGTGTATAAGAAAAAAAAACATGCGTCAACCAATCACATCAGAATCTTAATAGCATTAGAGATGGAAGTGATGGGATGTTTTTATTTTGTAGGGGGAAGTTGCCCCAGTGTAGGGGAAAGTTTTTGGCATCCGTTTAGACCTATGGCCACCAATGTCATACAATGATGAACTAGATCCACCAAAGCAGATCTACTACCTGTTTGTAGCTCATAGGTGATGGAACCGAGTAGGAGACCAATACGTTCACATGGCGTATTGGGGCACGTACGGTACACGCTGCAATACGCAGTGTGTTTTAGAAGTATGCGCTGTTCAGTGCGTACTTTCAGGCACGGTGGGGGTGGGTGGAGGTTGTTTGAGACTGACCCCGGCCGGCCCCATTCACTCTCATTATCATGTCACTTCTCTCCCCCGGTGTGCAATACGAGCGTATTGGACCCCGGGTAGACGGATGTAATTCATAGCTCTCTATGAGAGCTATGAACTACCGGAATTGCGGGGCACATGTCGGGCGTATTGAAGTTCAAATACGCGGTGAAATACACCCCGCAATTACGCCGTGTGAACATACCCTTATACTTATGTGCTATACTAGAACAGAACTATGTCATAGCTGGGTTGTCTTTCTAAATAACTCCTTTAATTGGGATTGAGCTCTCTCATTAACTCCTTAACGACCGCGCACCGTCTTTTGACGGCGGCCGATGCGGGTCGTTCGTCTGCAGCGACGTCTTTTGCCGTCGCTGCAGACATCGGAGTTTGCGGCGCCCGGCGCCGCAATTGTGCTGGTATCAGAGCTGTACTACACAGCCCCCCCAGAGCATCTCCTGTGAGCAACCCGGTGCGTTACCGCAGCGCAATCAAAGGGTTTCCCTGCTCTGTCGGGTGATCGGAACGCCCGGTCACCCGACAGAGCCCGAGGAACAGCTGCACAGTCAGCCCTGGGGATCTAGAGAAGCCCCAGAGCTGTCTGTGTACTAAGCCAGTGACCTGGACACACTGTGTGCTGTCCAGATCACTGCCTGTGTCAAAGTGACACAGATTAGAATGTATTAGCATATATGAATATGCTAATACATTACTAAGTGTAAAAAAAATAAAAATAAAAAAAAATGTAAAACAGTTCTCCCTTCATGGGAGTAAGAAAAAAAAGTGAAAAAAAACCCCAGAAAAAGTGTAAGAAAAATTAAAAAATAAATAAAAATAAATATGTAGTAAAAAATAATTGTGCATAAATTACACACACAAAAAACCCTACACATATTTGGTAACCACACGACCATAATAACCTGTAGAATTAATCTAACAAGTTATTGAGTGTGAAATGTGAATGGTGTAAAAAATAAATAAATTAAAAAAAAATGTATATTTTTTTTAAATAAAAAAAAAATAAAATACTGCAATTATTTATAAGTGAATTTAAACTACTCCACCATAAAGTACAACTTGTCTCGAATAAAACGAGGCCTCATGCATCTGCATCATTGAAAAAATAAAAAAGCTACAACTGTTGAAAAGCAAGGAGGCAAAAAATAAAAAAATGTTCTGGTCATCAACTACTTTTCAGGCGTTCGGCTTAAGGGGTTAATACCAAAAAAAGTTAATGGTGGAATAGAAAACGAAATTATTTTCACCTACCCCAACAACGATTTCAGAAAAGAATACAAATTATTCAAGTCTTGCATATGTGAAAAACTGACAAGATGGCCGCCAAACTCTTCACAAATTCCCTCCGCTTCTTCCCACGTTCTCTGCCTCAGAAGCCTCTCTTTGTGAAACAGCTGTAACAAAAAAAGTCACATTTATTCTGCGTTTTAATCAGTCGGTAGACACTTCAGTGCCTCGACTAACAAAAGGAGCATGACTTCTAAAAGAGTCGCGGTATCGTGTGCGACGACGTGCACCAAAACTGTGCCGCAATTCGTGCCATAACGGATGTTCATTAATTGAAGTGTAAACTTAGACTAAACTGTCTAAACATGCACCAGATTGAATTAAACTTAAAGGGCCTCATGTCTAGGTCTATAACTCTTTTTGTTGCCCATAGCAAATAATCAGAGCTTCCCTCTAATTTTCCCAGAGCACTATATGAAATGAGAGGGGCGCTCTGATTGGTTGCAATGGGCTCTGATTGGTTGCAATGGGCAACAAAAAAAAGTCTTAGACCTAGACAGTTTTCATACACGTGGCCCAAAATGTTTAAGTATTAACTCTATTTTCTGTTTTATTTGGTCATCGCTTTTGTTTTTCCTTCCCCGCCTTCCAAGAGCCATAACTTAATTATTCCATCTACATAGACAAAGGAGGGCTTTAATTTTGCGGGATATAATGTTCTTTCTAATGGCGTCATTCACCACACTATAGAATATACTGCAATTTTTTTTTTTTTAAATGGGGCAAAATGTAAAAAAAAAAACCCTACTTTCGCTACTTATGCAGGGGTTTTGTTTTATGGCGTTTACTCCCTGGTATAAATGATGTGATCTCTGTATTCTGCAGGTTGATATGATTCCAGCAATACCAAATATGTAGGGTTTTTTACGTTATGTTCTAGAACCATAAAAAGAAATCCAAACATTTTCTATTTAATAAATTTGCACTACAGCGCCATTTTCTGCAGTCAATAACTTTTTTGTACTTTCACCCATGGACCTGAGTGAGGATGCAGTTTTTTGGGGTTGAAGTTTACTTTTTATTGATACCAGTTTAGGATAGATTCAACTTTTTTTTTTTGATCATTTTTATTCCAATTTTTAGGGGATGTGTAAGACAAAAAAAAATTGGCATTTGGAGTTGTTTCTTCTTCTACGGTGTTCAGTGTATGGGATAAATGGTATTATATTTTAATAGATCGGACTTTTAGGACACGATGATTCCAGTAATGTGTAACCGTTATGATTTTTTTATTTGCAAACTCTGTATAAAACATACATAGATCAGTTAGTGTATGCTCACACGGCGTGTTGAGTCCGTGTGAACAGAAGTATTTAGATGCGTGTTTGGGTCCGTCTATCAGACCCTAAAAGAACCCAAACACGCATCTAACAATGTGCAGTGTGATTTACATTGCTTTCACTGTGAAGCACGCAGCGGCGTTCACACGAGTGATTGCCGATGCAGGTCTCATTGAGTGTTTCGGATTCGTCGGATCTGTTCCAAGAATTGACATGTCAATTCTTGATCCGAAAGACGCAGCAGCAGCTCTATAATAAACTATAGGGTGCAATCCTGCTGCATCCAACACAAATCCAAACACGCAGCTGTGTGTTGGATACGTTTCGGATCAGATCACTGCTACGTTTTTGGATGCAATTTTCGGATGCATAAATGCTGTGTTAACACACCCTTTTACTGTAAATGAAATTGTATGAAAATGTCATACTTTGTAGCAAAACAGGTCTGCTGCAGGCTCCCAGCCGTCGGGACAAGTAGTAGGAGGGGGCTTTGGAGTCTCTTCCTCTTCTGCTGCTCCAATCCTATTTTTGCAGATAGACAAAGCTTTGAAAGTTTTGCAGTCCTTGACCTCCCATTTTCCAAGAGATGAACCAGTGGCCATAGCAACACATCCCCCGGCTAATGCTGCAAAATAAGTTTTTAATATTAGTTGTAAAAGGAGAAAAATTAAACATCAAACATTTAAGACATAATTAGAGTAGCAATCTGGTTCAGTGCAAAAAGTTTACAATTCTGAATGCAACCAATGTCCTTCTTTACTAAGTTACCAACAAGCAGTCTTTGCATCAGCTCATCTTTCTAATCAGAAAAAAAAAGTTCCGATCTTTTATTAGTAAAAAATATATTTTTCGTATAGGGTTATATGATAGGAGAGGAAGCTGGCTTGTGATATATGGGTTATATGATAGAGGAGAAAGCGAGCTCTGTGAAAAATAGGGTTTTGATAGAAGGGGAGAAAATGAGCTCTTGATATATAGGGTTATATGATGGAGAAGGGAAATGGCTCTGTGATATATAGGGTTATATGATAGGAAGCTGGCTCTGTGATATATAGGGGTTTTATGATAGAAAAAACTGGCTCTGTGATATTTTGGGTTTTATGATAGAGGAGAGAACCTGGGGCCTTGTGATATTGGGGTTTATATGTTTGAGGGGGAGAAGCTGAGCTTTTTTGATTTTTGGGTTTTTATGATAGAGGAGAAAAGCTAAAGCTCTGTGATTTAGGGTTATATGATAGGGGAAGAGAACCCTGACCTCGGGTGAAAATATAGGGTTATTTGATAGAGTAAGGAAGCTAAAGTCTGGGGATATTATAGGGTTATATAAAAACTGGAGGGGGAAAAAGGGGGGCCTAAACCTCTGTGTTTATTTTGGGTTATATGATAGGGGAGGGGAAGTTGAGTTTGTGATATTTTAGGGTTATATGATGGGGGGAGGGGAAGTGAGCTCTGTGTTATATGGGGGTTATATGTTTGGAGGGAAAAGGACCCTTGGAAATCTGTGATTTTATAGGGTTTATGATTAGGGGAAAGTGAGCTATGTGTTTATAGGGTTATTGATGAGGAGGGGAAGCTGAGCTCTGTAAATATTTTGGGTTATATGTTAGAGGAGAGAAGCTGAGCTCTTTTATAAAATGGGGTTATATAAAAAAAAGGAGAGGCTGAGCTCTTTGATATATGGGGGTTATATGATAGAGGGGGGCTGAGCTTGGGGATATTTTGGGTTTAATTTTATGAGGAGAGGAGCTTAGCTCTGTGATTTATGGGGTTATTTTGAAAAAGGAGAGAAGCGAGCTCTGTGTTTATATAGGGTTATATGATAAAGGAGAGGGTTTTAGCTCTGTGATATATGGGGTTATATGAAAAAAAAAAGGGGAGCTAACCCTGGTGAAATTTTAGGGTTAGAGGTGAGGAGGGGAAAAAGCTGCCCCTAGTATATGGGGGTTATATGATAGAGGAAAAGGACCTGAGCTCTGTGATATTTAGGGTTATATGAAAAAGGGGAAGGAAGCTGGCCTGTAAATATATAGGGTTATATGTTTGGGAGAAAGCTGAGTCGGGAATATATAGGGTTATATGAAAAAGGGGAAAGAGAAGCTGAGCTCTTTGTATTTTGGGTTTTATATGAAAAATGGAGGGGAACAAGCCCTGTGATATATAGGGTTTATGAAAAAGGGAGAGAAGTTTGGGGCTCTGTGATAATGGGTTATATGAAAAAGAGGGGGGCGGGCCCTTGTGAAATATGGGTTTATTTTAGAGGAGAGGAGCTGAGCTCTTTTGTATATGGGGTTTAAAAATGAAAAGGGGGGAGAACCTGAGCTCTGTGATATTTTGGGTTATAGAAAAAGGGGAGGGGAAGCTGAGCCCTTTGATATTTTGGGTTATTTGTTTGGGGGAGAGGGTTTGAGCTCTGTGAAATATGGGGTTTTATAGGATAGAGGAGAGGAGCGGAGCTCTGTGATATTAGGGGTTATATGATAGAGGAGGGGGCCTAAGCTCTGTGATATTTTGGGTTATAAATAGGGGGAAAAAGAATTTGAGCCTGTGATTTTTAGGGTTTAGGATGGGGGAAGAAAAGTAAAGGCTCTGTGATATATGGGTTTAGGGAAAAAGGAAAAGGGAGCTCGGGTGTATATATGGGGTTATTTTTTTTGGGTAAAATTTTGGAAAAACGGTAAAATTCCAAAAAAGAAAAAATGAGAATCCTGTTTAAATTCCTACCCATTTACAAGTTTGAAAATTTGCTCTGCAGGGGACACGAAAAAGGGGAAACCCTTTTAAATTCGGGAAACCCCCCCTTGTTTTTTAAAACCCGAGGTTTCCCAGTGTTTTCTTTTTCCCAATTTGGTTATAAAACTATTTTGCACAGGGCCAGCTTCTCCCCCTATTACTGCTTCAGTGTTATCTATTTTAAAAAAAAAAAAAAATCGAAATCTTGCAGTTGCCCTTCGGCCCAATGAAAACTGCCTATTTTTGGAGATCCCCCTCTGCAATTTTCCCAATTTTTATCTTAGGCGGTTTTACAATGAACTTTAAACCCCCCCTTTAAATAAAAATTTCAGGGTCCACCATCTACAAAAGATGATGGTCTCTGCTCCCTCCCCCCCTTTGAAAGCAAAACCTCTCCCCTGGGTTTCACAGAGCCCCCCCAAAATTTACCCCCTAGCGTCAAGAGTCATCCCCCAGACTAAAGGGTTTCCCCAAGGTTTATAAAAAAATTTCCTCCCCCAGTGAACTCAAAGGGCCCTATTTTCCCACGGGGTGGGTTTTTAAGGCGGCGGGGCTGAAGATGGGGAAAATTCCTTAAAAAATTAAATTTTAAACATTTTTATAAGTCTGGCTTTACCTGGCTGATGGGTGTTCCAGTTGGAAAAGGTTGGGTCCTTTGCTCCGTTTGAAGTCTCCCAATAGTAATCTCCAGTCATGTTTACATCCCTTAAACTTGTCCAAAAATATTTCCCTTCAATGTTATTCTGCTTTCTTATTAAAGAGTTTAGGAATTCCTGCTCAAACCTGACAAAAAAAGTTTAATGATAAAATATTAGTATTAAAAATTCAGGATTGACCGTCAGTCACGTATAAAACAAAGTTATGAAAAAACACATTACTTGTTTGTAATTGTAAGGTTGCATCTCGCTTCATATAACACCTCAGTCGTATTAATGAGGTAGCAGTATTCTCCGTGTTTTCTCCAGTTCTAAAAAGCAATAAAAGACATTTATATTACTTTGGATCAGATTACCCCCTAGTCCATGTAAGTGTGCACATGCCGGCCCTCTCAGCAACTCTTACTGTCCAGGGAAAGAGGACTTCTTCCGGCTGCTCAGATCCACTAAGGCTTAACACTTTTGCAAGAAACTTTTATCTTCACAATATGAACAAAATACTTAAAACTTCTAAATGTGGACTCTCTTTAAAGGGGTTTTTTTGCCAAAAATTCATTTAACCCTCCTGATCCAGTCTTACTCTGGGTAAAAAAGGGGGCGTGTGTATTTTTTTTGAAATTGTTTTAATTCCCACGGTGACTACCAGGCCTTTCCTCTTGTAGCAAAAAAAGGTCTGTTTATTAAAGCTTTGTGGTAGCTGAAGGCAAAGCTTTTGCTCCAGGCACAAGGGCCTAGGCCCTGCGGGAAACCAAAACCTGTTTTTTTTTTTTTTTCTCTTTATAATGCACCCCTCTTTGAGGTTTCTTTTTATTTTTGCATGTTTGCTTTTTACTAAGGAGTAAGAGGACGGGGTAAAATACGCACCTGGGTTTGAACATCGTATGCCTGAGAGGAGGGTGTTTTCTAAACATGTCTGACAGGACTGGGACTCCACCCCCGGTCGTATCCCGGGGGGACGAGCTTAAAACAATGGATCAAAAGGGGAGCAGGTAAAACAAAAACAGTGCAGAATCTTTAATAGTGATAAATGGTGAAAATTTTTATTATTTCATTTGCAAGATTCCCACGCCAATTGTACTTCGTGGCAAAACCCCTCTAAAAAGGCTATCCCACAAGAAAAACCCTTATCTTGTACCTTCAGAATACTTGATGGATGAATACTGGGGGCGACATGTATGATCTTTGGCGCCCAGGCGCCATTTTCTTGCACGCATTAGTAGCATAGAATGCACCTGAATTTACGAACCTTTCTACTGCAGGTCACAGTGGTGCCTTCAAGCTATAAAGCGACAATTCAGGCTCAAAAAACCCACTTGTAAATTTTTTCCCCGTTCCACAGTAAGCGCCTGGATTTGCCTAAAAAAGCTAAAATGTGTAGCTTCGTACGTTGTGTGCGACACCCCAACCAAAGGGGGGCCCCTGATTTAGGTGTTTTAAAAGGCCGTGGGGTTTTATAAAATGCGCCAATTTTTTGGTGCGCCTGTCATATAATCAAAAAGGGCCCCTGGCCAGTTTTTTGGGGTGAAAGGGCCAGACTACTGGCGCACCCGTAATTTCATTTGCCCTGGGTGCCCACGCGGAAATTATCAGTGGGGACCCCATTCCCAACCCACCTTTGGGGAATAAAAATTTAAAGGAGTCTGAACAGAGTGATCACCACACACAGGGCCAAGAAATAGTCAAAGTATCCCAAAAATGTTTTTGGGATCCCCCCAAAAAATTGTGGGCCCCGTGCATGCTCGTCCATAGCATTCAGACCAGGTGGGTGATGTTTTTTGTAGGATGACCCCATTCAATAACCTCCTTGGTTTCACATAAACACACACACAAAAATCTGGCTGAGTTTATCTCGCTTGAGAACAAATAGATCAGACATGTTGAAATCAATTTTCCCGATCCTTTTTTTTTTTTACATCAGCCCTTAGAAGAGAGAGCCAGGACAGCTCCTTACATATTAAAAGGAAACTGCCAGAAAGGAGTATTTTTGTTAAAACCATAAAACCAATATTGCTGAAAAACCTTTTTTTATTTAATAGAATTTTTGGCAATTTTTTTTATTTCAATAGTCCTATAAGCAAACAAATATTACATATAAAACATTGTCCCTTTTCCTGCTTTTATAGAAAACTTTTGTATGGCTGAGAGATAATCAAAAATTTTTTTCAGCTGTTCTTTTTAGGTAGTTTATTCAAAAGGTTATGAAAAAAATGAATTTCCTGTTTTTCTCTCCACGGGTTATACGATTATACTAGACCACAACCAATACATGAAAGGAAAATAGGATCATTTTTTTCTTCACTGAAGAGGTGGTGGTGGTGGTGATAGGGGAGGAAGTGGGGGTCACCACCCTTATCAGGTAATTGCTGAGAATATTCACACTTCTCAGACCATAACCAACCAGAAAGGTCCAACAAGCAATCCTCTCAATGCTGTGCTTTCACAGCTCACAAAAGTGAAGTCAGAGAGTAACATGGGTAGGGGAACTATGTATATAAAATTATATAAAAAATAAAAACAAAACACTCAATTAAAAAAAAAAATAAAATTTTTCCCAAAATTGATTGTTAATAGTGTAAAAGAAAAAATTTTTAAAAGTAGTGCTTGGTATAAAAGGGACCAAAGGGATACCATCAGCCCTTCTGTCGAAAAAAATTTACCATATCTTGAGGACATCCTAAGTCAGAATTGGTGGCATTCTTTAATACACCAGGCTTCCTGCATACGGATTTCAAATTATCTGAACAATTTCTCACGTGCCAGCGACCAGTCTGTTGGAGAGAAGAAAAACTCAATTAAGTCTCACACATTAATCTAGAAAACCAATAAAGCTTTATGTACGATAAACCAGTTAGGTGCAGTTATTGACGGACGTTATGCGTCACCGATCTGCCTAAGATCGGTGAAATAAAGCCCATTTGTTTTGGTGTCAGCGGCAGCAGGCCACTGACACAGGTTTTGCATGTGTAGTATGGCAGTAATGCCGTGATCCGGGTCGGGCTTTATTGGAGCATTCTGTAGAGTTGGGTGGGACGGGCTGCTCCCACATCCAGTCATGTGCTTAACAGCACTATATAAGGCCAGCAGGCTTAGGTGAGAGGGGGTGTGGTTCCCTACCTTGGTCAAACTGCTCAGAGGAGCGAATGTTTGCATGAGAGCCAGAGCTGGGCCTTGCACTCCAGAGAGAGAGCGACTGAAACCTGCATGTGGTTTTCCTTGCCCAGGGATCCCGAGTACGGTACTGTACTTATACCAGTGACTGTGTTTTCGGATGTCTTTTGTTTGGCTGAATCTAGTTTGCCGTTTTTTTTTCATGTTTTGTGGAGTGCTACAATAAACTTTGCCGTGTTTCACACTAAAGGACTGCTTCCCTTTGAGCTAATCCCTACACCATATAAAATACCTTTTATTCTATAGTAATGATCCCCAAATGCTGGGAATAATGTACAATGCTGCTCAGACTACAATTTCTACAGTTCGTGCTGAATTTCATTACCATCCAGCAAAATATTTCAGAAAAAAAAAAATGTGAATAAAAATTTGCATTTACCTCTTCATTTAAAATCTGATCAGCATGTTAGAAAGACGCATTTCAAACTGCAATTATCAACAGAACCAAAAAACCTTTTGGCTTGAAATATATGTCTTTCTGACATTCCACCCGGATTTTAAATGCACAGTTTTATGCCAAGTGGTGCTGGATGTTGTCTATGATGTTCAAGTAGTAATAATTGGAATATTTTGGAGAACTCGTAGTTCACCATGTTGTCAGCCTTCTTTATCTAGGAACATGTAAGAATGTCTGTTTGGGAAAGCTGGAATCACTTTCCATCTATCAACTCAATGAATTGCATGTATTAAAAATTTTTCTTTATAATAATCTTACCTCTCCTGAAAGGGACACACAGTTGGGAGTCACATTGAATGGAGGTAATGGTTCGTTTTGATCCCAGTATGTAAAATGTGCTTCTGTACCATCAGACCACTTAAAGAATGGTGGCACTGACTGACTCTGAAATCCTGACCAAATATCTTCATTTTCTAAAAAGATAAGTAGAAAAACATAATTTTAACAAATTTGTAAAAAAAATAAAAAAAATAAAATAAAATATTTTAAAAAATGATCCTCTCACATAATGTGATCAATGAACAAGGATATTGCTGGCTAAAACTGGTTGTTTTTAGGGTGGAGCTGCTCCTCAAAAGGCAACTGTCGTTTTTTGCGACATGTTTGGTTTATTATTATTTATTTTATAGCTCCATTGATTCCAGGGCGCTGTACGTTCAGGGGGTTACATACATAACATAAGTCAAACAATTATAATAGTGACAATCTGTGACTAACAACAGGTACAGAGGGAGAGAGAACCCTGCCCGCAAAGGCTTACAATCTACAAGGAAAAGAGACAGAAGGTGAGGGGCAGACATGTTTGTGGGGGGTGTAGTGACAACCAGGTTATTCTAGGTTGTAGGCAATCCTGAAGAGATGGGTTTTCAGGTTGCTTTTAGAACAATGTTCCCCAACTCCAGTCCTCGCGCCCCACCAACAGGTCATGTTTTCAGGATCTCCCACAGAATGCACTGACATAATATCACCTGTGCAATGCTATGGTGAGCCAGAAAGCATGACCTATTGGTGGGCCTTGAGGACTGGAGTAGGGGACCCCTGTTTAAGAAGATACTTGTATTCCACAAGAAACAACAATTCTGGAACATTTTTTTTAAAAACACAATTAAGTTGCTCTCCTGTTACTCCTCCTGGAAATCTATGCACAAATTGAAAGAGGGATGAGCCATTGCTCTTGTTAATCGATCTGGCACAATCCCCTTTAAAGTGAAATTCCAGTTAAAGGGGTTTTACCACAAAGTAAGTTCCTTACCTCTTATCTGCTCAGGAGAAAAGATAAACAAAGCATGCTGAGTCATGAACGGCTGCAGGGGTGAGAGGGAGGGGGATGGGCAGAGAGTGAGGAAGAAGGGAGCGTCTGCAATGTTTACTCAAATAATTACATTACAACCAGTGGATTCTCTATACAGAAGACTGCCTCATACACTGCACTCTCTCCCCAACCTCTTGCAAGCTCCTTCATGTTCCCTGCCATCAGATAAGACGTGCAAACCCACAAGCGCGCAGTGTCCTGGTCGTGTCTAATGTAAACTTTCAGGAAACTAAGGGGAACTGATCACTGCTGTAGCTCTCAGAGGCTTCACTTTTTGTAAGGACATATATTTAGAAAAGTGATTAAATACCCATTATGGAGGATCCCACGTCAACATTACATCATGGCAAAACCCCTTTAAGGTAAGAAACCAGTCACCAAGTCAATCCTGGTAAATTATATGCAAATTATACAGATGAAGACCATGTTCACGTCTGCGTCGGATGTTTGGTTCGGGGCGACTGGAACAGATTTTATCAAAAATGCCATAAAAAAAAATAGTGCACATGTGAGTGCTATTTTTCACGTTAGAAGAACGCCCACTAGTACGGAAATCTGACAGACTTCATAGTGGTCAATAGGGTCCGTCTGGCGCCGTTGGTGTCCTTCATTTAACTGACTCGGCACCGAGTGGACGAAACGTTTCCGAACAAAACCTCCGACACAGATGTGAACCAGGACTAATATTCCTATCAATATTACATACCACTCTGAAACTTTGTCACCACCAGTTCGATGTCGGCCAGGGAATGAAGGCTGATTAAACTTCCATTCTCCTTTTTGCAGGAAAGCTCAGCTTCCTCCCATGTACTAATCTCTTGTGACAAGTAGCAAAACCCATTGTATGCCGTCCAGTTTGCAGTGCACTCCGTTTCAGAGTAATGCCAATAATCTGCACCAAAAAAAAAAATAAATTAAAAAAAAACATAAAAGGAAATAAGAGCACAGCAAGACAGATCATTTTTTTGTTATGATGTAAAATAAAAAGTGAAGTCCTGGTTTGTCCAAACCACGTACCCAGAGGCTCAGTTTTTGTCTCATTCGCTTCCTTCTTGCAAACATACGGCAGAGCAGCGTCGCACGGAAAGGTCTCAAATCGACCCGAGTTCACATCCAGTCTTCCACAACTTGAACCATCAATAAGAGACAATGCAGAGAGTCCTAGAAGAAAGCAAAATAGCAAAAGGTCAATAGCATTCTTGGTAATATGAATGACACCAGTGTATCAAATCGCGGGGGATACATGCAGCAGACAACAACTAGGCCCAGATTTGAAGGAAGGTTCTTTAAATACGACCGCAAATTGGATTTATCTTATCTTGAGTCTATACATGAACCTCAAAAAGAATTTCCTTATACGATAATAAATATGATCACCAGTTTACAGATATGTTAATAGACTTGGGGCCACATGTTTGAAAACTGTCTAGGTCTAAAATTCACTTTGTTGCCCATAGCAACAATCAGAGCCCATAGCAACCAATCAGAGCGCCCCTCTAATTTTTTCAGAGCACTATAGGAAATGTAAGAGACGCTCTGATTGGTTAATATGGGCAACAAAGTGAATTTAAGACGTAGACCATTTTCATAAATGTGGCCCTTGGTGTCTAAAACAGTTGGGTGACAATCAATATGGATCTGCCACCTCAGCAACCATACTGTTGATATAACCTTCGCTCCTTCATTAAAAGGGTTGTCTCACTACATTGATTCATCTTACCTCAGTCCTGTTTTCTTGGTTTCATTTTGAATTCAGGGGTGTGTTAACTGGCTTCTACTAGGCTGCAGTAGAAGCCAGGTCTGTAGCTATAGCAACCAGTGCTGGCAGCCTATCATGAGAGATCAAACAGGTCTGTAGCTATAGCGACCTGAGGAGCTGATGCAGCTCTTACAAGAGGGGATATCTCAGAATAGGTAGGACACTGTTAATGGACATATTACAAAGTGAATTGTTTTTTGCTAAATTTGTAAAATAAAAAGCAATCCTTGTAGCGAGACCTCTTTAATGCAAAATTGGCTACATATCACAATAACTATGATAAATAACTATGGGTAAGAACCTCAGCAAATCTGGTGTTCATCCATAACTGTCAAAGAGACCTAATATACAGCTGATCTGAGGCCCAGCCGGTCTGATATTGTCCCCTTTGAAACAGAGAAACTGCAAAGCAAGCTTTAAATTGAGAAAAAAAAAAAAGGAGAAAGATAGAAAGAGAGAAAGAAAGAGATACTGAGTAGAATACTAGTTGGCTAAGATAGAGGCTCTAGGGTTAGCTTAAAATATGAAATGTTCCTCATTAGCAGGGTGGATAAAAAATTTTTTTATTTTTAAAAAAAAAAAAAAAAAAAAAAAAATGGATTTTTTTTTTATTTAAATCAGATTTTTTTCAATAAACTGCTTTTTGAGGAAAATATTTCACCATCCAAAGGTTCTTCCATCATGAGATAAAGCTAGGTTGTTTAACTCAATAGAATAAAGGCTGTATATGTGTAACATTCACAATGCCATGCTCTTCCAGAGGTTTCTGTAGGATTAGTGAGCAGTTTCTCTCCTATATTATCACAGACGCTCGCTTTATTTACGCAGTTCTCAAAACGAATTTGACCTCCGCAGAGGTCCCAGCCTCTTTTTTCACAGCAAAAAATGTTTCAACATGAAAAGGTTGA
>JAODAL010029012.1:0-52371 GCA_025379985.1 Phyllomedusa bahiana | reverse complement strand
TTGGGAAAAGCATAGATCCCCAAAGTATTGCCTCTTTTGAGAACAAACCTGCAACCCTGCACCAAGATGTCAGATTATATGGTGTCTCATAAAATAGGCAGATTCTTTTTTGAGATTTTTACCACAGAAAAAAATTGATAAATGTACCTCACAGTAAACGTTACAGAGGATGCCTTACTAGTAGACTTAACTTGGGAATTACTATGTAGCAAATCAGTTCTAGATTTGTTGGCTACAATATTAGTAGCCCTATCCAACATCCATTTAGAATACTTCCTATGAGAAGTTTTTTCGACTTAAGTCATAAGCGTTGGTTAGAATCATCGTCTGAACAAACACCTTTAATTCTCACAAACTCACCCACAGGTATGGTTTTAATGGTTGACTTAGGATGGTGACTATGGGAACGCAATATCATATTACCTGCAGTAGCTTTTTGAAACAAAAAAGTAGTAACCTTTTGAGTTTGACGGGTCCCCAGTGAGAAAGATATCAAAGGAAATGCTATTAGGATCAGTGGAATGGGTAAATCCAACTTTGTTCTCATTTTTATTGAGATAGAAGAGAAATTCTGATATTTCAGACTCCTCCCCCGTCCCAACCCAAACAATGAGGATCAGCAGCATAAACAAATGGAGCGGCGCACGGTGGGGTTACAGTGAAAATAATGTGCAAATTCAATTACTCCGATATTGACTTGGGTCACAATTCTGCTTCAACTGCAAAAACTGCAACCTGTTACAGGTTAATTTTATGGGCCAGTTTGTAGAAGATCCCACTAGAAGTGATCCTCTGTTGGATCTGGTAATTTCTAACAAGAACCCTTTTGTTTGGAGCAGTCCTTTTTCTAAAAATCTAGGAAAACATGCCCAAAAATATTTTAAATTTTTAGTCTGAACTGGGAAAAAAAAAAACACAGAGTTGAAGGGCAACAACATTTAATTTTAAAAAAGGCTAATTTCCCCTTATTGAGAGCCACACTACAGAACATAGACTGAGAGCAGCTATGATCAAACAGTGATGTAGAAGGAAATGGGGAGTTTTAAAATATTTTGTGGAAATTTTATACAAAACGTTTTCCTATGGGAAAAACCGTATAGACAATTAAAATTAAACCCAAATGGTTTCTTTTTTCAGAAAAAAGGGCAATAAATAAAAAAAAATTTAAAAATTAAGCTTAAGCAATTTTAAAAAAATGAAAAACAGGCTAATCAAAATGAAAGGAAGGGCCAAGGGAACAAAAAAAACCCAAGAAATTTTTTTAACAAATAAATGCCAAAAAAGAGCGGGGTTGGCTTTTAAAGTAAGGGAGGGCCCTGGGGTTCGGGAGAAAGCGAGCACAAAAAAGTTTTAAGTATTATAAAAAACGGGAGAAAGAGCGTGTGGGGGGAAAGTGCAGGTAGGGGGAGTATAATTTAGGCAGTGCTAGGCTGATGGTGGGGGCCAGTGAGATGGGGTGGGAGACGTAAACCCATAAAAAAAATAAAAATTTGATGATTAGAAATAGACCAAAACAAATTAAAAAACGAATGTGAATAAGGTCCCGCCCAGATGGGTTAACAGGAGTTCTTAAGAGTCAGTCGGTTGTTGTTGTGCCCCTGTACATGATATTTAGAGATTTTCTGGTGACTGGTATAGTGACAGGAGACTGGTGGAAGGCAAATATGGTTCCCATCTTCAAAAAAGGCTCCAAGTCTTTCCCAGGTAATTATAGACCAGTAGTTTTAATTATTGTGGGAAAAATGTTTTAGGGACTCATAAGGGACTATAAACAGGAATATGTGAATATGAATATAACATTATACATGATTGCCAGCATGGTTTTACTAAGCACAGTCGTTGTTAGACCAATCTGATCTGTTTTTATGAAGAGGTGAGTAGAAGTCTGTATAGGGGGGTAGCTTTGGATATAGTGTTTTTAGATTTTGCAAAAGTGTTTGCACGTTTCATGCGTTTTGGGGACATTAAAAATTTAATTTGGGGTAAAATAAAAGAATGCAATTTGGTTAAAAAAAATGGCTTCGGATCATTTCAGAGATGGTGGTTAATGATTCTACTCTGATTGGTCCCCCGTTATAAGTGGTGGCCCCAAGGCCCGTACTGGGTCCCCTTTTTTTTCAATGTTTTATTTTAAAAACTTTGTGGAGTTGGTTAATAGTGTGTTCTATTTTTGAAGATGCACCAACTATGTAGGTGTGCAAAAATGGAAGATGTTTGGAAAGTGCAAGCAGACCTGGACACAATGAGTGTTTGGGCATCCACTTGGCAAATGAGGTTCAATGGAATAAATGTTCTGCATCTTGGTCCCAATAATCTGCAGACATCTTATGTCCTATTGGGGGAAAACTGGGAGAATCACTTGCTGACAAAGATCTGTGCGTTCCTACAGATCATAGATTACAGATTAGCATGCAATGTCATTCAGCTGCCTCTAAGGCAAGCAGGATATTGACGTGTATTAAAAGTAGCATGGACTCGCGGGACAAGGACTTAATATTACCGCTGTTTAAAGCATTGGTACGACCTCACTTGGAATATGCTGTTCAGTTCTGGGCTCCAGTTTATAGAAAGGATGTAGTGGAGCTGAAGAAATTGCAAAGACAAGGACAAAAAGCTAATAAGTGGAATGCAGCATCTTAGTTATGAGGGGAGGTTAAAAGAATTGGACTTATTTAGTCTTGAGAAAAGATGGCTCCAGGGAGACGTGATTAATTTATATAAGTATATGAATGGCCCCTACAAAAAGTATTGGAAAAAGCTATTTCATGTAAAGCTCCCTCAAAAGACAAGAGGGCCTTCCTTTCATCCGGAAATAAAATGATTCAATCTCCAGAAGAGTAAAGCCTTCTTCACTGTGAGAACTGTAAATCTGTGGAATAGCCTGCCTGAGTAGCTGGTCACAACACGAACAGTTGCGAGTTTCAAGAAAGGCTTAGATATCTACCTGAAACTAAAAAATATTAATACGTATGTAGCCATATAAAATTATAGATCCAGTGTGAGGGCAACTCTGGGATCAGAAATGAAATCTTCCTTAGAGCAGATTGGTTCTTGCTTTATGGGTTTCAAAGCCTTCATCAGCAGGGGAAACTAAGCTTAAAAATACTGCTTATCTCCCTCCCTTCATTTGGTTGAACTTGATGAAGCTATGTCTTTTTTCAACTGTACTAACTCTGGAACTATGTAATGAATTACCCATACTAGAGAATACATTTATAAGAGGAATTCTCAGAAGAAAAATGTACCTAGATTCCCACCATGACATGTAGAGGTTAGCCAATGAGGGCAAAATTTTTTCCCCCATTGATGCCCCATATGTCTGGCAGAAAAAAAGTCCATCAAATTGGAGAAAAATATGTTTAAGAAGATAATACACAATATCTATTATATACTCCATAAGATTTTCTGAATAAGAACTATAAATGTACAAATGATATGCTAGTGCTACCAAACTTTTATCATGTGGAATGCATGGATATAGAGAAGACACATCACATGTAAGCCACAGAAAAGGCGGCTTCCACTGAAAATTATCAAAAACCTGTAGGACTTGTTTACTGTCCTTGATATAACCAGGTACTCGGGAAACAAGTGACTCTAACACTAAATCATCACATTCACACAACCTCTCATTAAGCAATCCAATGCCCGAAATAATAGCACGCAAGCGAGGGAAAGTAGTGGATTTATGGATTTTTGGTAAACCATGAAATATGGCAATCTTTGAAAACCCCACTAACAAAAATGTTGCCTTTTTGTAATAAAGAATCCCTTGTTCAACTGCTAAGCTTGGTCTTAAATTATAGTGGGATCAAATGATAGGCACCCATACGTCTTTTCATCAAGATACTGAGAGCCTGTCTCTTTTACCTGCTTTTATCCATAACCATTATTCCCCCTTATTAGCCATTTTTAGAATAAGTTTGTCATTGTCATTAAGTTCTTTAACCCCTTAACGACTCTGGACATATGAGTACACCCCAGGGTCGCTGAGGGGCTTTGCGGTGGGATCGCTCCGTGACCCCACCACACAGCCGCCGGGTGTTAGTGGTTGATCGCAGCTAACACCCGGCTGTTACAGCGTGGGGGGTGCGGCACCATCCACCCGCACTGTTTAACCCCTTAGACGCCACGGCAAAGATGGTTGCGGCATCTAAATGAATGAAAAATGGTGCCGAGCACCGTTCTTCACGGCGATCGGAGTCCCCGCGGGGATCCGATACCTGCAAATGGTAGTGGGAAGCCTTGTGAAGGCCTTCATCACTGCCATGTTCCCGTATGCCCTACTTCCGGCCCCGGGCAGGAAGCGGGGAAACTGCCATCATGGTACAGCCTAATGCATTGTCTATGCAATGCATTAGGCTGTATTAACGATTGTGCCCCCTACTGGTGAAGCACCCTAGGGGGACTCAATGTTAAAATAAAAGAAAGAAAGAAAGAAAGAAAGTTTTAAAGTACAAAAAAAAGTATTAAAAGTTCAAATCACACCTCTTTCCCCATTTTACAAATAAAACAATAAAATAATAAAAAAGTTATACATATTTGGTGTCGCCGCGTCCGAAAAAGTCTGATCTATACAATTATAACATAATTTATCCTGTACACTGAACGTCGTAGAAGAAAAAAACTTCCAAATGCCAAAATTGCGTTTTTTGGTCATTTCACGTCGCATAAAAATTGGAATAAAAGTGATCAAAAAAGTTGCATACATTCCAAACTTCTAGAAGTAAAGAGCACGCTTCAGCACCCTCAATGACGTCCATAGGTGTTAGTACAAATAAGTTATTGGTCACACAATATGGCGCCGCAACGCAAATTTCAGAAATAGAAAATGTTTGGAATTTTTTTACGGTACCAAAACATAATGGAAACTCTACATGTTTGGTATTGGCGGATGCATGTCAACCTGTAGAATACAAATAATATATTATATTTACCGAAGATTAAACGTCGTAAAAGCAAATAACCCACAAACATGGCGACAGTAATTTTTTTTCACAATTTGTCCCACTTGGAATTTTTTTCCAGTATATTCTATAGTACAGTGAATAATACCATTAGAAAGTACATCTTGTCCCGCAAAATAAAAGCCCTCATAGGTCTATGTAGAATGACACTTTATCTGATTGTTCGCTGCATCTCATAACATTGTTAATTGTTGATAAATTGCAAACTTTAAAAAAGGAAATTCAAGCGACTAAAGTCTCACTATCTGAATACACCCAAAGAATCATAAATGTGTCCAATTGTAAGAATGTGGTGCAACACACACCCAAAATGCTCATAATCTTTGGCGGATAAAAAAGTGTCTTTGGCACATTACACAGGCACTTATCGTGCCAAACTTTGGAATGCGTCTGTTCATACCTTCTTTATGGGTCAAATTACACCAGAAAACTGGCGCAGCATCATTTATACATGTCGCCCATTGTGTCTTATTTTCTTAAAGGGGTTGTCTCGCTACAAAGAATAGCTTTTAAATTGTAGGTAACACAAAATAAAGACATTTTCCAAATATATTCTTTGTTCATCTGTTTTCCTTTAAAGGGAGATACAATAATTTATACCTCCCTGGCTATTTCAGTTCCCTCAGAAACAGCCCTGTGTATATCTCTCCCCCCTGCTTTTTTGTTCTAGGGATAGCAGTGAGTGATGTCATCACACAGTCGCGGCGCCCCCGTGTGCGGGACATAAAAAGTTTGATTTACAAAAATAAACAGCACTTAATTAGGGTTTTGTTTGGGGGATCAATAAAGCCTTCTGCTAGTTTTCAGAAGCTTCGAGCTATCTGATCTAATTGAAAACGAAACACGCGTTAAATACAACACAGAGCTGTAGCAAAAGTCAGTCTAAACCCAGGAAGTGACAGAGTATTTATTCTTGCACCCTATGAAACCGAGGGAGACAACTCCTTTAAGCATAATTTGATGGTCAATTTTTCCTACAGACATGAGAGGCACCAATGGGGGCAAAATTTTCGCCCTCATTGACTAACCTCTGCATGTCATGGTTGGAATCTAGGTAATTTTTTTCTGCTGAGAATCCTGTTTTTAACTTTATTCACTGGTATCGGTGATTCTCTGATGATGTTCTCGTTGTTTAGAATGGGAAGGAGTCTGAAGTATCGGACTTCCTCTCCTATCTGGATAACAATGAGGACAACCTCAGATTCACCCATACCACTGATACTAACAGCATTTCCATTTTGGATATCTTTCTCACTGGGGATTGGTCAACCCAAAAGATTACTACTTCTTTGTTTCGGAAAACTAATGCAGGTGATATATTACATGCTCATAGTCACCATCCTAAGTCAACCATTAAAGCTATACCTGTGAGTGAATATGTGAGAATTAAACGTGTTTGTTCAGACGATGATTCTTACCAACGCTTATTAAGTCAGTCAAAAAATGGGAAGTATTCTAAATGGATGTTGGATAGGACTACTAATATTGTAGCCAACAAATCTAGAACTGATTTCCTACATAGTAATTCCCAAGCTAAGTCTACCAGTAAGGAATCATCTGTAACATTTACTACTAGGTACAGTGATCAATTTTCTTCTGTGGTAAAAATCTCGAAAAACAATCTGCCTATTTTACAACAAGAAACCATATTATCTGAGTTCTTGGTGTAGGGATGCAGATTTGTTCCCAAAAGAGGCAATACTTTGGGGGCCTATGCTTTCATCTAGCATGTATAGGGAAAATAAGGATGCCACTGATACATGGTTATCTACATGGGGCAAATACAGTTATTTTTTTTTTTTTTTCTCTAAATTTTTTCCCCCTCAAAACCCAAAAATTGTAATTGATTATTTTGTTTATACCAAAAAAAGTCCCAAATTCAAAAAAACTATAAAAAGAGTACAATCCGCCCTTGAAAAAAAGAATTGCAGAACATATTACTGATTCCACCAATCCTCTAAGCATTAATTCTTCTGAACATTCAGCCGCTAAGCATCAAGATATTAGCATGTATTAAAAGAGGCATGGACTCGCGGGACAAGTACTGTATGTAATGTTATGGCTATATAAAGTATTGGTGCAATCTCACTTAAAATATAGTATGCTGTTCAGTTTTTTAGAAGGGTGTAAAACTAGAGAGAGGCAACTAGAAATAAGGGGGGTAGAACATCTTTTATAGGAGAGTTTAAAATGTAACTTATTTAGTCTTGAAAAAACTTGGCTATGGGGAGACATGGTTAATTAACCCCTTTAACCAACCCTTAAAAACCTTAAAAGGGGGGTTTCTCACTACAAGGATTTCTTTTTTTTTAAAAATCTTGCAAAAAATCACTTTGCAAAATATGTCCATTAACATTTTCCACCAATTCCAATTCCCCCTTTTTATGGACTGCATCACTTTTCAGGTCGCATACCCCAACCTGTTTACCTCTCCGTAGGCTACCACACGGTGTATAGCTACAGACCGGCTTCTACTGCAGCCTTGGAACCAGTAAACCGCCCCCGAATTCAAAATGAAACCAGAAAAAAGGATGAGGTTTAAAAGAATCGTGTAGTGAACAAATCCTTTTAAGACCACACATTTTTTTAGTTTTTGCAGCTAACTTTTATATTTTTTCAATTCTGCAATTGTATGAGGTCTTGTTTTATGCGGGAGAAATTGTACTTTTTCGAGGGACATTGTTTGAGTTTACATACAAATTTTTTTTTAAATTTTTGTATTATTATTTTTTACACTGTTTCACATTTCACATTAAACAACCTGCTAGATTAATTCACGTTATTACAGTAGTGTGGATACCTAATTTATGTAGATTGTTGTTTTTTTTTGTGTAATCTAGGCACAATCAATTTTTATTAAATATTTATTTTATTATTTTTTTCTACACTTTTTTATGTGTTTTACTTTTTTTTATAATCCCATTTAGGGATAACTATTTTTAAATTTTTATTTTTACACTTAGTAATGTAAGGCTCAGGCTTGTTATGCAGACAGCTACTCTATGTCCCCAGGGCTGACTATACAGACATTGCCCAGGCTCCTTCGGGTCACCAGGAGTCCTGATCACCCAATGGAGCAGGGAAATGCACTGTGCCAGACAGTGGCAACCAGAGGATTAAGTGCCGAGGATCAGAGGTTTCCTCTGCTTCCCGGCACTTACAGAGACTGCGCTAGCAACAGAGCTGTTTATTACAGCTCTGTTCCTAGTGCAGCTGCAACACTGGGAGACGCAAAAATCCTCTTTCTGCAGTGATGTCTTAAGATGTCTAAAGTAGGTGGGCGGTTGTTAGCAAGTGGATATAAGTATTTAAATGGCACATGCAGAAATTATGTTCAATTTCGTTTGATGCTGCTTTCTTCGTCTCCCTGTGCATTACTGGGAAGAGTGGTATTAACAGAGAAGACCCACCTTCTCTCTTAAGCATATTGGTAGCAGCTCTTCAGGACAGGTAAGTGTATTTCCTATGGATAGGGAGAAAAGAGTTGGTGGGGAGAAGAGGAGTTAAATTGGGAGGGTTTGGTGGGAGGCAGGGAAGTTTACATTAGTAGCGGGTAAGGGTTTAGAGTGGTTGAGAAAAGGAGTTGGCGGGAGGATAGGGAGGAATAGGGAGAGTTAAGAGTAGAAGGGAAAGGCAGAATAGAGTATATAGAAATGGATTTGGTAAGGGTTGGCGTAAGGGAAGTCTAAAGTGGTAGTGGGAGGGGGTTTAGACTAGGGGGAAAGGATTTGGTGGGGGAGAGTTTAAAGTGGTGGGGAGAGGGGGAGTATAGAGTGGTGAGGGGATGGGGATTTAGAATTGTGGTGGGAGAGATAGTGGGGCACAAGGGTACAGAGTGGGGGGAGACTGCTCTGTCTTTTTAACTGGGATGCACAAACATACTTGCCAACTCCTCTGTAGTAGGAGGGCTGGAAAGTGTCCATAGCCAACTAGTTTTATACTAACGGTACCAGGGATGACCCATATCCATTATTAGGCATTCAGCTTTTCTGTGTGCCTGCTGTGGGGCGATGCTAAATAGGTTATTCAGCACCTGGGAAAGCTGGGTGATGCCCCAAATTATTAGGTGCTGAATGTTTTATTTTATTTGTTTTTGTTCAGTTGTATCTGTTTTTTTTTTACATTTTTATTCAGTATCAGTAATATAAGTGTAAAAACAGACACCTCTCCATTACTACCACTGGGGCTTGGTGTCAGTCAGCAATGTTTCTTGTCCCTCAAGGCTGCCACTAACTCCCTCTCAGTATTATCCAGTACTCAACGTACCAGGTGTACTGAGAAGAGCAGGGTTACTGTTAGAAGGAGACCCTGTAATGTGATGGCCTGCTTCTGGAGCAGATGTGGGCTGGTAGTTTTAGGGTGGGAAGGGCCCTATATCCAAGAATCTTCCCATCCTGACAGTATCAGGCTGAAGCTGCTGTTTTTTTTCCTTGGATAGTTATGATAAAAAGAGGGGGACTCTTTTATTTTTATTTTTTTTTATTATTAAAATAATAAAAAGAAAATTGTATAGGTCCCCTTCTTTTTTCATAACCAGCCAAGGTAAAACCAACAGCTGCAGGCTGATGCTATCAGGATGGCAAAGTTTGATATATCAATCCTTTCCCACCCTACAAATACCTGCCTGGATCCGCTTTAGAAACAAACCACCATATTAGAGGTTCCACTTCTGACAATAACTTTGACCAAATTACAACAACATAGCCTTATCACCACCATAACCCATTACTTCCACCTTTCACCCCTTATCAGGTAGGCAGGTGCTGCTTCATATATGTTTTATGCTCATTTTATAGACTGAGTGAAGCACAAGTGTGCATCTGAACTGTGAAGTTGTGCTCTCCCCTTATTACTGCAGCCACATCACATTGGCTAAAAGGGGCTATTTGTGACACCCTAAAACAGGTTTTCCAAGTAGAAAATGGTTAAAATTACTGTCCTATAATTTGTATTTTACTGGTCATCTGTTTCGTGCATGTGTTTTTGGACCAATTATCTCTATTATTTCCTTTTTCATGAAATTCAACAGGATCTATTGAAACGTTAAATGCAATCAGTTAAGGTCATGACATTTTGTTTATTGGGGTTTTATCTTTGGACCTTCTGCCAATGCTTTAAGTAAGGGGAATAAGGTCCCTTTTGCATTTAAAATGCATAGCTTTACTCTAAGCCATTGAAGTGAATAAGAAGTGTTGTAACGGAGCCACAATGGTTAGTTTGCATTATGACTCCTTTTTAATAAAAATTTAAAAGCATCTAGCTAACAGAACCTCCACCAATTGCAATGTTATGGCATACTTAGCAATAAGCAATCTTTTAATAGTGTAGTGGGAGAACTTCTTTAACCCCTTCCTGACATTGGACGTATGCATCTGCCCCTAGCGGGAAGTGACTTCCCCCAAATGGACGTATGCATACGTCTGGCTTCATGCCACATCACCCCCGGCCGGAGTGAGCTCGGGCTGCGGGTGTTTAACCCCTTAACTCCGACAATCAATTAAGATCGTCGGAGCTAAGTCGCAGGCAGGAGAAGGCAGCCCCTTCTGCCTGCTCCTCGGCGCGCTGCTGCACGAGAGTGCGGCAACGATCTCCTACCAGACAGCCCCGGGGCTGAAGATCACTTCCCGGGGTCGTCTGTGATGTCACGATGCCCACAATGCATTGTGGGCATCGTGACTGACAGTTGTCATGGCGACCAGTGCATAGCAACAGTGCTATGCACTGGCTTGCCTTATAACAGCAACCTTCAGAAGATCTGAAGATTGGTGTTATAAATCCCCTATGGGGAAAGTAAAAAGAAGTGTAAAAAAGTTAAAAAAAAAGGAAAACACAAACACAAAAAATAAAATAAAAACACGTACACCGCCCTTTTCCCCTTTACAGACGCCAAACGCCCCAAAAAAGATCAAAAATAAATAAAGTACCCATATTTGGTATCGCTGCGTGCGTAACGACCTGTCCTATAAATGTGTCATATTAATTAACCCGTACGGTGAACACTTGAAAAATTTTTTAAAAAACAATCAAAGAATTGCGATTTTTGTTCATCCTCATATAAACACCAAATTTGTACCAATTAAAACGTCAGTTCATCCCGCAAAAAACACCTCTCTGTATACGGAAAAATAAAAAAGTTATGGCTCTCAGAAGACAGCGATGCATAAAAATTGTTTTACACAATAAAAACACTTTTTTTTTTTTTTAAAGTGCTTCAACATAAAAAATCTATATAACTTGGGTATTGCTGTAATCATATCGACCCACAGAGTAAAGCTAACTTGTCATGGATACTGCACAGTAAGCGCTGTTAAAAATAAAAATAAAAAACACTCCTAGGATTGCAGTATTTTCGTCACCCTGCCTTCCCCAAAAACAGATTTAAAACTGATCAAAAGGTCTTGTCCCCCAAAAAATGATACCAATAAAAATGTCAACTCATCTTGCAAAAAACAAGACCCAACACAGCTCCGTACATCGAAAAATAAAAAAGTTTTGGCTCTCATACTGCGATGATGCAAAAACGTGTTTTCCTTTTTGAATAAAAGTGTTTTTATTGTGTAAAAGCAGTAAAACATGAAAAAAAATATACAAACTTGGTATCACTGTAATTGTATTGACCTGCTGAGTAAAGCTAGAATGTCATTTATACCGCACGGTGACCACTGTAAAAAATAAAAATAAAAAACACTACAAGAATGCTGTATTTTGTTCAAAATGCCTCACAAAAACCTTAACAAAAAGTGATCAAAGCGTCATATGCCCCCCATAATGGTACTAATAAAAATGTCAACTCATCCAACAAAAAACAAACCCATAATCAGCTGCATATACATAAAAATAAAAAAGCACTGGTTGTCAGAATCCGACAACATAAACCCACAATTTTTTATAGACCTATTTCTATTGTGTAAAAGTAATAACACATACCAAAAGATATAAAAGTTATATCATTCTAAATTTACCGACCACATAGTAAAGATATCCTATTTTTTATCCCGTACAGCGAACATTGTAGGAATGAAGCCAAAAAAACAATGGCGGAACTGCGTTTTTTCCCCCATTTGTCACATGCAAATACTGAAGAGAGTCTGTGGAACACCTGTGCGCCCAAAATGCACAGAACACCCCTAGATGAGATCCTGAGGGGTGTTGAATTCAAAATGGGCGACTTCTGGAAGGTTTCCCCTGTTCTGGTACTTTGGGGCTTTGCAAATGCGACATGGCCCCACCAAAATCTGCGTTCCAAAAGCCAAATAGCGCTCCTCCCTTTAACCCTGCCATGCGCCAAACAGCAGTTTACACACACATGTAGGGTATTGCCGAACTTGAAGAAATTGCTTAACAAAATTTGGGATGCTTTTTTTACAGGATTCCTTGTAAAAATGAAACATTTTCAGCTAAAATTGCAGTTTGTTGGAAAAAAATAACATTTTTAATCTTCAAAGCTTAACACTAAAAAAAGTTGTGAATCACCTTTGGGGTCTATATACTCACTGCACCCCTGGATATATTCCTTAATGGGGGTAGTTTCCAATATGGGGTCTTTTTAGGGGTGTTTATTAAATTTTAACACCTTAGGGCGACTGCAAACCTGAAATGGCGCCTAAATAAAATCGTAATGAAAATGAGACCTCAGAGTTCGTAGGTGCTCCTCCTACTCTGGGCTTGTGGTTGAGCCAAATCCGCACTAGGCCCACATAGGGATATCTCTGAAAATGGCACAGTCTGTGGAATCAATATTAAGTTGCATTTCCCTGATCACATCTACAGTGTTCTTGTGAATAATGGATAAAAATTGAAAGTCTGCAAAAAAGTGAAATTTTGAAATTTCACCTCCACTTTGCTTGAATTCCTGGGAAACACCTAATGGGTTAATAAACTTCCTAAATGCTGTTTTGAATACTTTAAGGGGGTGTAGTTTCTTAGATGAGGTCATTTATGGGGGTATCTAACATACAGGCCAATCAAAATCACGTTAGAATTGGACTGGTCCCTAAAAAAATGTATATTGCAAATTTTCTTAAAAATATGAAAATTGCTACTAAATTTCTAAGCCCCCTAATGACGTAAATAAAAAAAGACATTTAAAAAAAGATGCCAACCTACAGTAGACATATGGTTGATGCTAGTTATAAGCTATTTTGAGTGGAATAACTATCTGTCTTACACACAGAAATTTTTTAAGTTTGAAAATGGTAAATTTTTTTAATTTTTCACGATTCTTTGATATTTTTCACAAATAAACAAGGACCTTTTTTAGACCAAAATTTCTTACTATCTTAAAACAACAATGTGTCACGAGAAAACAGTCTCTGAATCACAAGGGTAGGTAGAAGTGTCAAAAAGTTATTCTCACGTACAGTGACACATGTCAGATTTCAAAAATTGGCCTCTGTCAGAAAGGCCAAAACTGGCTCCGGCGGTAAGGGGTTAAAGTTAGCCTAAAAATGTAGAAATGCAGGAATCTTAGATTGGAAAAAGATGAATTTTTATGTAGGTGCAGTAGGTTGGTTTTTGCAATGTAGTTTCCCTTTCATTAGGAAAATGAGAATGATACTATATTTTTAGAATTCAAGCTATGTTCCTATATGCATTATAGTTTCCATGTTCTGACCAGATTCCTTATATGCCAGAAACTAATGGTGCCCAACTAAACTGGTACAGTAATAATTAGTACAGTTTATTATTGATACAGTTTCTACCGTTTTACCAGACAAACTAGCAGTACATGTTTGATTTAAGGAATTTGCAGCAAAGGCAATAATGAAGATGTAAACAGAGGCTTACAATGGAGGGTACATTATGCCATATAATAATGTCAAATACATTTGTTTAATGATCAAGATGTTTGCATATTTTTTTTATAACTAAATGTAGCAATTTGTAGTCTAACATGAAATATTTAAACTTTATTTAATCCATAAATCAAAATACATAAGAGTATGCAGCCACATCCTTTGCTTGTGCTTATAATTTTAGATCACACATTACAATTCCGCTTACAAAACAAAATAATGGGAAATATTAAAGTCTTGAAAACTGTACGTATTGTACCTTTTGGATATATCCTATTTTCATAGCCCCTAACCTTTAGTATGAATCTTGTGTCACAGATACACACCTGAAATTCCCAAGACACGTGGTAGCCAGAAGCTTCTAAAACCTGCATGGTTAAGAAATAGCTAGGTTTCTAAGGCAACTAGTGAAGATATACTGGAGAAGCAGAAACTGTAATCTCTAAGCTTTCTCTCTGGGGCTTTTTGAAGATATATACTTGACACGCCATTAATCTCCTTTTTACAAACGCTCCACCTACTGTATCTTTAAACTTATAACTGAACTATTTGTCTATAAGCAAGCCCACAAGATAAACAATCTAGTTGTTAAAAGATGTATTTAGCAGATTTGATAACAAGCAGAATCAGAGCAGGCAGCAGTCATTTATAATGTCTCTGTCTTAAATATTAACATTTGGATTTGAATATAAAGATTAAAGTGTGGTTCATTCTCCAGCAACCCAACTAGGAATAGACTCAATTGCTTCTTGTTATTTTATTTTTCTTAACATATGTTTTGCTGAAACATTTTTCAGGGACAAAAAAGAAATCTACATTACATTGCAAAATTGTCTTTAAAAGATATGCAGAAGATACAATAAATATAGCATACAATATGGAAGTATATATAAGAAAAATATTCCAGTGTAGACATCAAGATACAGCAAAGAGTGCCATTTCCAGCAGAGTAAAAGGGGTGACTAACTTAAACGGGGTAAACATGAGCAACCACAATCATTATCAAGAAAAAGTGAAATGCAAGAGGATTTAACATCATTTATATAGAAAATTAAGGTGAGAAAGAGATTCCATTAACCACCCATTGCACTAGTACTGTTTCTATCTCTTCCAAGACCTATGAATGGAAGAAGAGAGTCACATCCTACCCACAATTTGTCTTTATATCCCTGCATTAAGCTGAACATAATTGTTAATTTTAGCAATGTTGGAAAGTTTGCGACTTTTCCAGTTTTTGCCACTTGGCCCTAGAGACCGCTAAAATATGCGTGATGAGGAAAATATCTGCTGTTGGCAGAGCCTCTAGTTGTACGGAAAGAAGGAGCTACAGTTGGCGACCATGGAGTTGGACTACTCAAAAACTTATTTATAAAATCAGAAACAGATGACCAATATGAACAAATGAAATTGCATTCACACCAAGGATTTACACCTCCAACAGACATTCATGAAAGTAGTGTACATTTTTTCAAGGCAGTATCTGAGGAACCACCAACATAGAAGTTTTCTTGAAGACTCCAAGTGGTTAGCACATTTAGAGGCCCTATAAGGGTCTTTTTATCATTCTATTATAAGAATTACTGCAGGTAAACAAAGACTTGTAGGAAAGACTTTGTCTGTAGTACCAATATGGGGTTAGTACTAATACAGTCATGCTGTGCTGTTTACTGCTGGCCATAGTTCTGCTCCCCATCTCCTCTCAGTGAATTTAAAAAGGTTGCCCAACTAAAAAAATATATATATATTTTACTTTAATATTGTCTGTTCTAAATTATATGCTTCTTTTGCATTCCTAGTTTGCAAGCTCTTTCCTTGTATCCTGTAAATCTATAAACCCCAGAGCCCTTTGCTAATTTTCCTGTATCCAGACCTCAGTCTCATTGCACACCTCCTTTTCCTACCTCATGGAGAAGTTTTATATTCATTCGTAAAAACAAAAAAAGTGCAGTTATTACAGTTTAAAATGTCCTTAAATCCTTATATCTAATTAAGAAAAAAATATATATTAGAAATTTCTGATTATTGTTATTTCATTTGCTTTGCATCTTGACCACATGTATACATATATAAAACTCACTTTTTTGCCTATAGATTACTATGGACAAAAGAAGGGAAGATCTCTCCTTAAGGAGAGCACCGAACGAACGGCTTGTAGAGTTTGTGTTTTGCCTTTTCGACCTCTACTTAGCATCTGCATATCAAAAGGGCCCATTATGGGAAAGGGGCTGACAAGCCCACAGTGCCTCTTTTGGTTGTAACAAATCCCCAATTTGCTTTGAGCACCGAGTTTTGAGAAAGCAAAAAGGATTTTTTAGCCAAGCCAGTATCTCTCATCTACAAACAACGCTGTTTCGGGTTTTTTGTTCCTCTTCAGTGCAGAGTAGAGAAGATTCTGGCTGGCTGTGTGGGAGGCATCGGGTAGCTCAGGAAGGGGAAGATCTCTCCTTAAGGAGAGCACCGAACGAACGGCTTGAAAGAGTTTTTGTTTTGCATTTTTCGCCCTCTACTTAGCACCCTGCATATCAAAAAGTAGTGTTGAACGATTTTTATCGACAAAGTTAAAAATGGGCAAGGTTTTATGGTGATCAAAATTTCCAATCATGCGATAATTAAGGTTAAATCTGTGCACCATCTATTAAGATCGCGCCTTTTTCGGTGCCCCTGTAATTTTGGCGGCCAGCAAATGAAAATACAGAATAGAGCGGGGTGAGATGTGTGTGCGAGTCATGACTGGGATGTGTATGGTTGCGATTGGCTGGAAAAATCACATGACCTCGTTTTACATAGAACAGCTTTTCCTGTTTCGCCTCAGTGTCTCTCAGCGTCTCATAGGGATAGGACCTGCGCTCTGCCTGTTGCCAAACAGCTCAGCGAAATTAGTCAATTTCTGCACAGAGAAACCTCTATTAGCTGTGATCCTTCCAATTTAGTTAGATTAGAGATTTGAAGATTTTTATGTAGTTAGCTAGAGAATTTAAAGCAGCATCTCCCGCTGTAAATTCACGGAGGTGGAGCGGGGGGGGGGGGGCCCGCGGGCGAACACAGACAAGCTCTATCTATAAAGAACACTGGAAAAAGTTAACCAAGACTTAGTGTAGACATTGTAGTGAAAAATCTTTATTATTAACAGTTTGCTATTGAAATATTTCCTGGATATTGGGCAGCCTGAACTTATATTGGATAAACATCATTTCTAGTAACTGCAGGTCTCTTTGTTAGCTGAAAAACTCCACTTTTATTATCAGTATACATTTCAGATAGGTGTTCAATTTTACCCATTACACCTGTGACTGTTGATATATCCACCTTGCACTTAAATTACAATCCAGCAATCTTGTAGTCAGCACAGGTTGTTTGTTGCCAAAAATACCGTGTATCGTACGAAAACATCACAGTTACGTGTTTTTTTGACTTTTGCGCACCCAGCACTGTTCATTGAGCAGCATCTACGTAAATCTTAAAACAGCAATTTTATATTCACCACAGGTGAATTGAAAGGTGCAAAAAATACCCTTTATTATATCAAAACATAACATTACTGGTTTTTTGACTTTTGCACACCCAGCACTGTTCATTGACGCAGCATCTACGTAAATCTTAAACAGCAATTCTATATTCACCCCAGGTGAATTGAATGGTGCAAAAAATACCGTTTATTATATCAAAAACAAAAACAGTTTCGTGTTTTTTGACTTTTGCGCACCCACACTGTTCATTGACGCAGCATCTCGTAAATCTTAAAACAGCAATTCTATATTCACCACAGGTGAATTGAAAGGTGCAAAAAATATCGTTTATTATATCAAAACATAACAGTTACGTGTTTTTTGACTTTGCACACCCAGCACTGTTCATTGACGCAGCATCGACGTAAATCTTAAATCAGCAATTCTATATTCCACCACAGGTGAATTGAAAAAGGGGCAAAAAATACCGTTTATTATACCCAAAAAATAAAAAGATACGTGTTTTTTGACTTTTGCCCAGTCCAATTTGTTGATAGACACTTGCAGTTAAATTTTAATCCAGCAATTTTTTTGATTAGGGGGATTTGAGAATAGCTGTGATTTGTCGTCTTTTAATAAGAGACTTTCCAAAACTCTTCCATACCTTCTCAAATATTTATATTTCTGAACATGGAGCGAAATGCAGGTAGAAAAGCGAGCAAAGAGGGGGCGTAGCACAAGGAGGTAGAGATACGAGAGAAGGAACTCCTTACAGTGCTGGCGACAACACGCATGCCAGAGGATCTTCAGTTGCAGGACCGTCGGGCCTGGCATCGCTGGGTCAGGCCCTGTGAATCAAAGTAACGAACATCGTCGCCAATCTGTCCTTCAGGGGGTTAATGCAACCTGCATCTACAGTCTTACCTCCTCGTCCTCGCGGGTCACGGCCACAAATGCGTCATCAGCATCATCACATCCGTCCAACATGAAGCAGCCCAAATGTCAACTCGTGTCCCAAACCACTGTGGATTAAATCCATTGTCTGAAGCCCTCTTGATGACAAAATGGGGTTTGGGGCCCAGAAGGCATGTTAAAAGATCAAGAGGATGATTAGTCTGCTCTGACGCCCAGTTACTGATGCCATCAGAGGAGGTGAAGGAAGCCGGATTTCAATCGGCAAAAATCCCGGGCAGTCGGAAAACGCCTTGCAGTGCCCTTGCTTGTAGCCCGCAGCTTTTGATGCAGAAAGTCAGGACGACCAAGTCACCTGTGTTAATGATGATGAGATGACGACAATGCGGATCCATCCTGGTCTTTTCCGCAGAATTTGCTTGCGAGCGCTTCATCAGGGACGAGGAGGAAGACGATGGGGTAGTGTCAATACGGGTCCCGGCCTCAAAAAGGGAGAGGGGGGGTCGCAGAAGTCCGCTGATATGATTCCGCCAGCCACAGTCAGCGCAAACCCCGCTCCTCGCTTAAATCGCCGTCAAAAAGGTCCAGGATCTCTCAGCCTGGGCCTTCTTTGAGAAAAGCCTCTGATTCACCCAGCGATGTCATATGCCGCCTTTGCCGTAAACGCATAAGTAGGGCAAGAACCTTAAGTGGTTAACCACCACCAACATGTCTAGTCACATGCAGTGAATGCATGAGTTGAAATGGAGGGAACACTTGGCCAAAAAAGGCCAGACCGACGGCGGGCCTCCACCCACTGTCACACCCTTTGTCTCCGCCTCCTCCTCCTCCGCCACCACCAAGCGTTCCTCAGCTGCCCATGTCTCTCAGAGTCATGATCAGGGATCAGTCTCCGCTTCAGCCCCACCGTCGCCCGAGTACACCAGCACCACCAGAGACCCATCCTACCCCTTCTCCTTCCGCCAGTTTGATTTACCTGCACGCCGTACAGCGGGCCAGTCTAGCAGCCAGCCTTCTGTCTTCCAGGTTTTGGGAGCAGAAGAAAAAACTTTAACCCAAACCATCCCAAAGCCAAAAGCCTGAATGTCGGCATTGCCAGGCTTTTGGCCTTGGAAATGTTGCCTTTTCCGTCTGGTGGACAACAGATGGGTTCCGCCACATCATGGCCCTCGCCTGCCCCCCAATACCAGATGCCGAGCAGGTATTTCTTTGCCAGAAACGCCGTCCCTGCCCTGGCCAGCCACGTGTCATCTAAAATTTCAAGCGCGTTGTCTGCATCTGGGTCCGGAAAAGTCCATCTCACCACCGACACATGGACTAGTAAGCACGGCCAAGGCCGCTATATCTCTGTGACAGCTCACTGGGTGAGCTGGGTGGATGTCTCTGGGGGTGACGGTGGCTCTCAGGCTCGGCGCACGCTCTTCAAAACCGCAGGGATGGGGACGGGCTCTTTCCCCCAAGGTCCTCTGGTGGCATCACTGCCCAGAACACCAGGCCGTGTTGAAATTTAAACTGCCTTGGAGACCGTCCACAAAACAGGTCAGGAAGCTGTGGACGGTTCTAAGCAACGAGACCGAGCGCTGGCTGGGTGACAAGAACTTGTGCCAGGCAAGGTGGTGTGCGATAATGGGCGAAATCTGCTGGCCGCCCTTAAGATCGGTAGGGTGGAGCACAAACCCCCCGCCTGGCACATGTCATGAACCTTGTCGTCCAGAAATTTCTAAAGAGCTGCCTGGACTGCCTGCTGAAGAAGGCTCGAGGTCTGAGTTTGCACTTCCGCCGTTCGCACCCCCTGCTTCGTCCCGCCTGGCTGCGTTGCAGCGTCAGCTCGGCCTCCCATCAAACCGTCACATTGTTGACGTGGCAACACGCTGGAATTTCCACCCTCCACACGCTCCAGAGAGTGTTGCAGCACCGCAATGCCAGCACGCAGTACGCAGTGCCACATGGCCTGACAAGCAGCGGTACGGACCTCGGGTGTTGAACCACGAGAGTGGAGGCAGGTGAAAGAGCCTGCACCATCCTTTCCAGTTTTGAAGAAGCCACCAAAATGGTCAGTGCGGACAATGCCCTTGTCAGCATGAGCATTGTGGTGATCTTAGTTCTTTGGGAAAGATCGTTGGACAAATCTGAAACCACAGGTCCCCCAGCGACGGAGGGGGAGACGGACACAGATGCGACACGGAGCCTTTCTCTCCGTCCAAATCCACAAGGCCCGACAGTTTCACAATTTCATGGGTCTTCATTAGGCAGTGGTTCGGGGCCCCACAGCTAGTAAAGGGTTTGGCGCATAAACTCTCAGGGGGCATAAATCTCAGGTAAGTCAGGGCTGTTTTAAAAGGGCGTCCCGGGAGGCAGCGGGGGAGGAGGAGGGGGGGGTTTATTCCTAGACACCGATGTTACCGACGTCCCTGCCTTGGAAAAGGTTGGGCGGAATTTGGGGCGGAGGAGGAAGATAAAGGAAGATCATTTTGTATGCCCCCACCCAGAGGCGGGGAAAATTTTCAAGGCCTCCATCTCTCACAGGGGGTTTTTGGATGCTCCTTTTCCCCCAACATATCCTGCATTAAGGCCCCATAAAAAAGAACAACATTTACTGGGGGGCCACCCTCCCTGGAAAACCCGGTACAAAACAAAAACCCAGCACTTTTATTCCACCCACCCAAATAGAGAGTAAAATGCAGGAAATGGAGACCTTGCTGATTGATCAACTGAACATCTGTTGCGTCTGCTTCACTTTCCCCCAAAATTTTCACGGGGGAACAACATCAGCGCCCGTGACAGCGTAGAGTGCCAAGAGGCGTGGGGAAAAGCAGCAGGGGGTTTGGCAGAACCCCAAATTGGGTGACCTCTGGCAACTTTTTTTTAACCACCTCACCAACGCATGCAATGAAAGGGCAAAACACCCAAAACCCCAAAGAGTTTCACTTAAAAACCAAGGGAAACGCCCTACGCGTCTCAAAAACCGATTTTTTTTGCATGTGTTTCCGGCCCCAATAACTTCGGGGGTTTATTTTCCAAAAATGGACGAATGGCCCGACGGGCTCGTCACCCCCATAAGGTGTTGTCCGGGCCCAAAGCACCACGTCAAAACGAGGGGGAACCTTTCCAGCACAGCGGGGGGAGTCTTTCCGGGACAAAGGGCCCCCAGCTTTCCACAGATAATTTGGATCTTTTGACTTTCATCAAATGAATCAGGGCATGGATCTTTTGAAATTTTGTGGCCCCAATTGCCGAGGTCCCCGTTTAATTTTGCCATCAAACTTCACTTTTCCTTTTCAAACAGAAATGGTCCCTTTGAAAACTTTTTTTTTAAAATGATCATTTCTTATTTGCAATTTTTTTTTTTTTTCCCCAAACATTCTTTTTTGGCTGGTTTTTCCCTGTGAGGAGACTGAAAAGACAGAAAGGGTTTTCCAGGGACAACACTGAAATTCCCCATTTCTCATTTTATCTTAAAAAAGTTTTCGCATTTAAATGGTTTTGAGGTCATGTTCCCTGGGGAGATACAGCAATAACCCTGGTCCTTTGGAACAGAAATTGACTTCAAGGGCTTTTTCTCCCTAAAATTTTTTAATAGTGGCTGAGAAGTCATTTTTAAATTTTTTTTTGGGGGCCCAAAGGTTGCTGGAAAATACAGCAATAATTATGGTCCTTTGGAACAGAAATGGGGCCTTCTAAAAGTGGCTTTTTCCCCCTCCCCAAAATTTAACAGTGGTTTGAGAAGTCATTTTTAAAATTTTTTTTGGGTCATGCTGTTTGAAATGCAGCAATCCCTCCCCAGGCCAATTAAAAAAAAATGTTAAATTTCAAAAAGACTTTTGTTTTTCCCACAATTGTCAAAAGTGGCCAGGGGCCCATGCTTTGTTTTTTTTGGGGGCATTTTCTGGACAGGGCGCTAAAAAAAGGGGTCCATTCTAAAAAATGTTGTTTCTAACAGAAAATTTTTTCTTCAAAATTACCCAAAATGGCTAAAAGGGTGTTTGGAGCGCAAAAACCCGGAAATGGGTAGGACACTCCTAATGGACACATATTCCCAAATGACTTGTTTTGCAAAAAACTTTAACAAAGCAAATAAATTTCCCTTTTTTTTGAGACAACCCATTTAATAAAAATTAAAAAAGAGAAACAAAGACATGGGGGTTTCCCATCCCGATTTTAAAAAAATTGGTTTTTCAGAATTAAATTACTAAAAAACTTGCATGTACAAAAAAGCTGTTAAAAAAAAACCTCTGAAATTTTCCAAAGGGGGGGTACAGGGAAAACTTTAAACCCGGAGTAGGTTTTTCAGAGGACAAGGGGGTATGGCACCAAAAGAAAACAAAGTACAAAGAACCCTTTCCTCCAGCACGTTGATAAAATGAGAAAAAGAAACCCAAAATAAAGGGCCCCCTGGGGGTAAAAAAAGGGGCGTTAACCACCAGTATTTCCAAGTGAACCAATGGTCCCACACTCATACGGAGGGGCCCAAACGCTAAACCCCGGGTAAATTTACGTGAAAAGAGGAAGGCTGGAGTTTTTCACACTTCCGCTTTCCCCACTCTGCCTTTAGGGACGACAGTTTTCGTTGCTGCGTCATCAGGGCCCTTTTTTAAACCCGCGGTTTAAAAGAATTTACGGGAACGCCACCTGGGCTTTCACCGCACCCCCCTGTAACCCCCGGGCCCCGGGGCATGCCCGTGGCCCCGGACAGGAAAAAGTCAATGCCATTTAAAAATTTTAAAAAGGGGTTTTAAAAAACTCCCCTTTTTTCCCCCACTTTTTAAAAAGTGAGGCATGCAGGTTTTTTGGGGGTCATGCTGGGGCCCAGGACAGGGACAGCCCCTGTCCATTCAACAAAAATGGTGGTTAAAACCCCCTTTTTTTTTCCGGGGACTTTTTAAAAGGGGGGGGTCATGCCGGTTTTTGGGGGACATGCGTGGCCCAGGGCGGAAAATCAATGCCAGTGAAACTAAAATGGTTTTTTGAAAGACCCCCCTTTTTCCCCGGGACTTTTCAAAAGGGGGGGGCATGCAGGGGTTTGGGGGCTCACTGTGGGCCCCCGGACAGGTATAGTCAAAGTCCATTTAACTAAAATGGGGGTTAAAGACTCCCTTTTTTCCCGGGACTTTTTTAAAAGTGGGGGTCAACAGGTTTGGGGCTATGCTGTGGGGGCCCCGGGCAGGGAAGTCAATGTCCAGTGGAAAATTAAATGGTGGTAGAAAGACCCCCTTTTTCCGGGACTTTTTAAAAAGGTTCAGAAACAGGGTTTAAAGGGCATTCTGCGGGACCCGGACAGAAAATTGTTTGTGGGCCAGTTCAACTAAAATGGTGGTTTAAAAAAAACTCCTTTTTGGGGGGGCCAAAAAAAAGTTTTAAATGTGGGGGCATGCAGGTTTTTGGGCCAAGCTGCGTTCCAGGGCAGGGGTAAATTTAATGGGCCCCGTTAAGAAAAAAAAGGTTTCCCAAATCATACTGCCTTTTGGGACTTTTTTTTTTTTGGGTGATGCAAGGGTTTTTTAAAGGGTTTAGGCTGAGGTACAAGAAGGGGTAGAAAAAGGGCCCGTGACTTTTTTTTCTGTGACTTTTAAAAACCAAATGTGTTGGGCCCAAGATGTAGCAAAGTAAACCATTTGAAAAATGTTTTTGGGTGTTAAAATTTTTCTTCTCCAGCCCTGTTTGGGGGTAATAATAAGGGGTTGTTGCCTCCCCCATAACTTTTAAAGGAAACCCCGCATAAACGATGCCACCCAACGGGAAAAAACCTTTTTCGATAGCCCGGGCCGGGCATCGACTATCGATCGAAATCTTTGAAAAAGCCAACGCCATCGCTCAACACTAAACAAAAAGGCATTAGGGGAAAAAGGGGGTGAGAAGCCCCCCCAGTGCCCTCTGTTGGTTGAAAAAATTGAGGATTTGTTTCAACCAACAGAGGGCACTGTGGGCTTCTCAGCCCCTTTCCCATAAGGCCCCGGGGAATGGACAAAAGAGGGGATTTTTTTGACCTAAACATTTTTATTTCATGTGGGCCCCTTTAAAATTTTTCAGATGAAATCAATCTAATAAACAGTTTACAGATCTGCGGGTGATTTTAAAAATTTTGTCCTTTAAATCCATCCGCACAATAGGGTTACTTTTCATGGTGCCATGCTGTGTACAGCACTGAAGACACAGATTGAAAGTGCCAAGGAAGTTACAAAAAAAACTAAATATTTTTTTAGTATTTTGAAAAAAACTTCCCCTTTTTTGGGGTTTTTTACACAGCGTTTTTGGGTCCTTTTTTTCGGGTCCGTTTTTTGGCCCTTGAAAAGCGATCCGCAAAACGCAGATTGGGGTACTTTTTTTTTGGACCTTTTGATCTCTTTCTCTCTCTCTCTCTTCCTTCATATAGTATGTCAGCCCCAGCTCCATTCATATGTAAAGGGCACCCCCGGGTCCCTTTTATATAGTATGTCAAACCCCAGCCCATTCAATAATATGTCAGCCCCAGCCCATTTATAAAAAAATATGTCAACCCCACTCCCCTTCATATAGTATGTCAGCCCCAGCTCCATTCATATAGTATGTCAGCCCCAGCTCCATTCATATAATATGTCAGCCCCAGCTCCATTCATATAATATGTCAGCCCCAGCTCCATTCATATAATATGTCAGCCCCAGCTCACCTCCGCTCCTGCCGCTCACCTGCGCTCCCGCCGCCGCTGCACACCTCCGCTCCCGCCGCCGCCGCACACCTCCGCTACCGCCGCCGCACCCCTCCGCTCCCGCCGCTGCCGCTCACCTGCGCTACCGCCGCTCACCTCCGCTCCTGACGCCGCACACCTCCGCTCCCTCCGCCACCGTTCACCTGTGCTGCCGCCGCTCACCTGCTCTGCCGCCGCTCACCTCTGCTCCCGCTGCCGCCGCTCACCTGCGCTCCCGCTGCCGCCGCACACCTCTCCAGCGATCCCCGGGTCCAGCCTCCCAGTGCGCTTTTCGCATCCGCTTTAAAGGATGCAAAGCGCAGCTGATACGTACCCGGAGTGTGGAGCGCTTTTGGACAAGTGCCAAAAGCGGACTCCATTATCTCCTATGGGCTTTCACTTGCGTAAACCACAATAAGAATTGACATGCCAATTTCCTGTAGCATAATTCACAAGCGAAGGTTAATTACAATTTTATCTCTTGTTGTGTGGCGTAGAAAAAAACGCAATTTATAACACGCTACCAAAGCACTAGTTTGTGGTTGCTCAATTCTTTGGCGCAATTTACATCAGGGGTTAATTAAGCGTTGTTTTGCTGGTGTGCTGCCCCCAAGAAACCGTCATTAAACGCCATACATATACATTTTTCCTGTACCAAAATTTCACAAGCAAAGGGTTAATTACAATTTTATCTCTTGTTGTGTGGCGTAGAAAACACCCAATTATAACATGCTACAAAGCTATTAGATTGTGGGGGCCCCAATTGTTTTGGGCAATTTACATCCGGGGGTTAAATTTAAAAGGGGTTTTGCTGTTGTGCTGACCCCAAAGAAATCATTTTCAAAAGGAAAAAAATAAATTAACCTACAGCATCTCTCAACCCCCTTGGTTACCCAAAGCTTCCCCTAGTCACGACCCAGGAGCTGAAAGGCCCCGCTTCCGTGAATCACTTCTTATCTGATGACAGGCAGAATGAATGGTCTTTTTAAAGGCACCGGGTAGCAATATGTTTTTCTTTTGTAAAACAGAATAACTAGCTGTATGTTATTAGATCCCTGCTTTATCTGTGAAGAGCTTTCAATCTGCTGTTTTTGAATAGGTGTTCTCTTTTGTATACAGAATTCACAAGTTATAGTTTTATTATTTTAGTGAACATGTCACAGGATCCCCTTATGCAGGCTCTGTGCTCTGGCTGTGTTGTCTGTGCGCGTCTCTGTCTTCTCCGGGGATTTGTTTACATTACATTAGCTTCTTAGCAATAAGGTTTCTCCGACAGTCAGTGTATAGCTGTGTCTTTCTGTATTGAATCCACTGTTGTACTGTTTATTAGTTCACTTTAAATTTTGAGACGCTCCCTTGGATTCCTCACTCCCCTCTCCCTCTCTCCAATAAAAGTTTTCCATGACCCCAGGTGATTTTTTTACATCTTCCCTCTCTTTTCTGATGGGGCCCGTATTTGGGTCGGGTGGAAAACCCCCCCTTTAAAGGCTTTTTCTGCATTTACTCAGTAAAAGAAATTTTTTTTTCACCCCCACAAAAAAATTTTCTGTAGCAAAATTTCATTCCGAATTTAAATTGCCTGTTTGTGTTTTTATATTCAGAAAATCCCACAGAGTTTTTAAAGGGCACATAAAAAGCCCTTTTTTCCCTGCCATTTTGGAGCGCAATTTATTTTCCAAAGGGGGCCCCCAAAACCCCTTTTTCTTGTGGGTTCTTTTTGGCGTCAAGGGTGTGTGTTTATCATATACAGAATTTTCCCATAAAACAGTGTCTTTTACTTTTTAAAACCCAAACATATGTAAGACAAAGAGGTGGGCCCTTTCACCTCGAGGGGAAATGGGGCAAAAAACTTTCCCTTTTGGGGGCGGGTCGCAGCAAAAGAAGGGGGACGTCGCAGCAGGGGTCACTCTTGAGGCCACAACTTGCCGCTGTCATCTAGGGGGGGGGGGGGGGGCCGTTTTCTGACAAGAAAACCCAAAGGGTTTTCTTGATTTTTTTACTGGGTTCACCCCACTTCCTCCCCGATACATCTGCCCAAACCCCAGCTAAAGGGGTTGGGTGGGAATTTCCGGGACAAAACCCCCAAATTTGGCATGGCCCGGGGGGGGTCCGGGCCCTCACCTGCCCTAACCCCCCTCTTTTCCCATCCGGCCCCCTAGCCAGAGATCTCCTATTTGGCCCTGCGCTCGGGCCCCACAATTTACCTAGGATGAAAAATTTTTGAGGGGGGCAGTCACCAGCTCCCTTGGGCAGCGAAAAAAAGGGGCCCAAATTTATCCCCTCCCTTCTTGCAGTAGGGGGGCAAAGTATAAAAGTGAGAGTGGCTTTGGGGAGGTCATGTTTAGGGGTCCCCCCTTTTTCTGCATCCCAACCCCCGGGTGATGGGGAACAGCGTGAAAAGAAACACAAATAGATAAAGATTAGCCGACCAACTTGGGGGGCCGGTGGGCAAGGGTTTCATCATCGTCAGGAGAAGGGGGGGTCAGTTTTGCGCGCCGGCAGCGGCGCCCCAGCAAGGGGGTCGTGGGCTGTGGGGTCAGCAGGATTGCAGCGTGTGGGGGTTGGGGAAGCCAAGGGGGCCAGGGGGAAAAAAAACCCGCTTCGAGGTCCAAAAAAAGTAGGGGAAAAGGGGGTTCAGTGAGCAGCGGGGGCAGTTAGTCACTCAGGGGCGGACCCTTTTTGGCGGTAAAATCCGATACCGGCGGTGTGTTAGTTTTTTTGTTTAAGACCCCGGAGACCCGAATTATGGGTTATTTTTGAATCTGAAAGGGTAGAAAGTGAAGCGTGGCCCAGGGAGCTAACTTTTGGCCCCCAAGGGGCCCCGGGCCAACACATGCAGCTCAAAATCCGGTGGCCTGGGGAAAAGTTGGGGCTCAATGTGGGGCCCAACCTGCCGCCCCAGAAACAAAGCGGAAACCAGCAGCCCCAGTGGCACGATGCCTTTTGGGCAGCCGGGCAAGGCTCCACCACCTCGGGCGGGAAGGGGGAGCGGGTTTTTTCTTTGCCCATCTCCCAGCCCCAAGTGCCCCTGCCCTCCTACTCTGGCGTCGGGCAGTCGTTCGCGAGGCATTGCAAAAAACAAAAAGATCCGCCCCAACCTTTCCAAAAGGTGCAGAAGACTGCGTACCCCTGCCCCAAGTTTTGGAAAAGCAGTCCCTCCCCTTTTCCAAAGGGGGGTGGACTCTGCACCATTAAAGAAACTAATGGCTTGGGGGCCGACCCCGGAGGGAAAGGTTCCAAGCCGTAATTTTTTTTTTCCAAAAAAAGTCAGTACCAGCACTTCAAAATTTTGTAGAACAAAAGGGGGGCCCCAGCCCTTTAAAGCTTTGTTTTGGGTTCCAAGGGGCTCGGCGGGCCGGGACTCTGGACCCTGTAACTAGGGTTCAGGGCCGTACATGTCCTTTAGGCCCACGGGGTTGAATGTGTTTTCCGGCCCGGAAACAACAACAATTTGGACGGAGACCCCCCCTTTTTCCTCCCTTTGAAACTGCTGCTCCTGCCCCAATGCCCGCCCCCCTCCTGCCCCCCACCACCACCACCATCTCAGCCCCCCACAAGTATTTGCCCCATCATCCCACATGTGTGGGGCACACCCGGGGGTAAACGCATTTTCAAACACCGGGTTTTTCCCTCGGGAACGAAGTCACCAGGGGGGGAACTGCCCCGGGCGCCATGCAGCAAAAAAATCGATTTGGGGCCCTTTTCCGCCCCAAACTAAAATGGGAATTGGTGACGGAAAAGGGGGAGGGAACATGGTTCCGTGATGCATGAGGAGGGATGGTCCACCCCCCCTGCAGGGCGCAGTGTTCAATTGGTTGTGAAAAGGTTCCTGAAGTCTTCCCCGATCTTCAGAAATTTTGGGGAAAAGGGCCAGGAAGCTGTGCATGCACTTTATCCATTGAAACAAACCAGGGAAAAAACCCTCCTCGATTTGAAAGCGGCAGAACGCCCCCCCCAACCACCTGATATCCCAATGTTTCCCCCCTTTTGGGAATTCCACCCTGCACATTTGGAAAAACTGTAAAAACAAAAAAGGGCCCCTTTAAACGATTTTTGATGATACGGGCCAGAGGGAAGTATCCCCTGTGTAATTTTTGATGTCAGCCAAGTGGCCCAATTTAAATGCGTGAAAACCTCCCATTTTTTGGGGCCATTTGAGGGGGGCGACGTTTTTTTGTCAGCGCCGGGGATTTGGGAAAAATAACGTCTTTCCACGGGCTTCATGTCCGGGAAAAGATGCTGAAAAATCTGTCGGGGCGGGGGAAAGGGAAAAGTGGCGACTAATCTCGGGGCCACATGAGCCCGGGGGTGGGGACTAAAAAGGAGGAGGGGGAGGAGGACATTGGAGCAAAGCTTTGGGTTGGTAAAATGAGTGGATTTTCTACCCAGGGTGACAAGGAGGAGGAGCAGGGGGCCCCGGGGAAGGGGGTTTAGATAGATGGGGGAAGGGGACGAGGCAGATGACCCCCAGCACCGGGGCATTTTACAGGGGAAAAATGGAGGCAGGGACCCCCTCGGAGTCACTTGTGCAGAGGGCCCCAACAGATCTTATTTGCCTGGCTATGACGGCCAAAAAAGTCAAATTCCGGGCGGGGGATGACTTTGGGCTCTCCCCCCTTTTGGGACCCTCGCTCCCGGCCCAAAAATGGGACCCTTTTTTCCCACTATTGAGGGGGAGGAAAAAACCAAAATTTACTATGGGGAAAATTCCTCCGTAATCAGTTGCCGCTCCCAAAGGGGGCATCGCCCCTTTCCTCAATGGGTTTAAAGGGGGGTTCCTCGGGCGCCCCCGGGTATACTGCCGGGGGTTTGCTGGGGGAAGGGGGGGGGGGGTGGGGCAGTACCAGCCCATCAGAAAGAACCTAAGCCCTGGGGGTCCCCGGGATGAGCACTTCCTTCCCCCGCCCAAGTGGGGTTGGGGTAGTCCCCCAAAGCAGCAGCGGGCCTGGGCAGCCCCTAAACCCAAAAGGTGGGGGCCCCAATTGGACACATTTCTGCCCCCCCATTTAGAAGATCCGCGGGACTTCTGGGCAGCCAAACTGGATTTTTTGGGGGCCCCGAACTTCCCGGGAATTTGCAGGGGAGAAGCGTCCTCCCCGGGCCAGTAGTGGGGCATAAGAGCGGGTTTTTAAGGGGGCGGGGGGGGCCCCAATCGTTACCCCAAGGGGGAACCCGTTTTGCCCAGGGGAAATTGGGGAAAAGACTGACTAAACCCGTTTATGGGCCCGGGAATTTCCACACCCCAAAATGCCTTGGGCGTCAGACTACATAAACCATGCGCTTTCCCCCAAAAAACGTGGAAATGAGTCGGGGTTTCAAACTACCTCCCCTCAGAAACTTTTCGGGATGCCGCCCCCCGCCTGATGCCACACATCTGGGGACAGTTTCTCCATCAGCCCACCAACCATTTTTTCCCAGGGACGGGTATTGCCACCCCCCCAAAAGTGTCATTGTGCCATTTTGTCTGACCTCATGCGCTGCTGGGCTGCTGCCGGGACCCCCACACTGTGTAAATTTCCCACCCCGGGGCCCAAAACCTCCTTTTTTTTGCCACCTCCAGAATGTCATTGGGCCAGGGCCTGACCCATGTTTGCTGTGGGGGTTTTGCTCCCGTGACCTCCACACTTTTGTCATTTTTCCCACTTGTGGCCTACTCCTTTTTTTTTCCCCTCCAAAAAATGTCTTTGTCCCCATTGCCCTGACCTCATGTTTCCCCGGGGCTGTGGTTGCTCCCAAGGGGACCTCCACACTGTTTTCTTTTGCCCCAACTCTGGGGGCCCTTTAACTCCTGTTTTGCCACCTCCAAAATTAAATTGTGCCATTTCTGACCTCTTTGTGCTGCGTGGTTTGCGGGCCGGGACCTCCACAACTGGGGTAAATTGGGCCCATTGTTTTACTAAATCCCGCTGCAGGGCTGCTGCCGTGACCTACACACTGTGCCCCATTGTCCCACTTGGGCCTCTCCTTTTTTTTTTGCCACCTCCAGAATGTCATTTTGCCATTTCCCTAAAACCTCATGCTGCTTCTGTGGCTGCTCCCATTGCCCCTCCACCCGTTCATTGTGCCATTTGTCTGACCTCATGATGCTTTTGGGCTCCCCGTAAACCTCCACACTTTTCATTGTGCCACTGTCTGCCCTAAAGCGCGGCTGTGGTGCCCCCTTTACCTACACACTGCATTGTGCCACTGCCCTACCCCATGCTGCTGCTGTGGCGCGCCGTGACCTCCAAAACCGGGTGTCTTTGGGTGCCACGTCTGCCCTTTCATCTGCTGTTTGGGGCCCTGCTTCGTGACCCCCAACACTGTGTCATTGCCCCACTCTGTGGCCTACCCCCTTTTTTTGGGCCAACCCAAAGGGATTGTGCCACTGTCGACCCATGCTGTCCCGGGGCTTTGCTTTGACCTACACACTGTGTCATTGCCCCCACCGTGGCCCCTCCTGTTTTTCCCACCTCCGGATGTCTTTGTGCCCATTTGCCAAACCTCATGCTGCTGCTGGCCGTGCCCCTACCCCACTGTGCCCCATTGTGCCACTGTTTTGGACCTCATGCTGTTTGCGGTATGTTTGGCGGTGACCCCCACACGGGTTTCATTGTCCACCGTCTGATTCATGCTGCGCTGTGGCTGCTGCTTGCCCTACACACTGTGCCCATTGTCCCACTGTTTGACCTCATGCCCTGCTGTGGTGATCCCCGTGACCTACCACTTGTCATTGTGCCACTTTTTGGGACCCCCATGCTGCTGCCTTGCCCTCCACCCCCGTGTCATTGGGGCCACTCTGTGACCTTTTTCCTGTTTTTGCCACCTCCAAATGTTTTGTGCCATTTGTCTAAACCTAAAGCTGCTGTGGCTAGCCCCCGTAAACCCCCACACTCGTCACTAATGTTGCCCCCCCTGACCTCAGCTTGTATTTTTCCCATTTTTTTGGCATGACTTTATAAAGGAAAACATTCCCCCCTTCAGTTTTTTGGTAAATTTTTTGCCCTCTTAAGGGGCCCGGGGAATTTTTATAGGAAGCGATTCTAAACCCGGGGGGCCAGTCATTGCTTTTTGTCAACTAAAACACAACATTGAAATGAAAAAACCCCCCCAAGCCCCCACCTGCATATTTAAGATGAAAAAAGTAAGAAAATGCTCCCCGGGGAAACCCCAAAAGGCGACTGCCCCCTCCCTTGGGAAGAAAAGGGGTCCAGGGAATGAGAAAGCGGCTGTAGCTGCTTCAAACGGAAACGAGTAAGCTATTTAGTGAGAATTATCCAGCACTTGCGAGGGAGAACCCGCCGTGATTAGGAAAGAACGCACATTTTATGAAGAAACGTGTATATAAAAAAAACACACTCTATAAAAACAATCGCTGTTGGTCAACGCGTTTCAGCCTGTAAACTTCGGCCCTTAATCATGACATACTGAATGCATTGCCTAAACATTCTTTTATACGTTTACCATCAGCCAATCAAGCAAAAAACCTGATAATTAACCCTATATGTGAAAGTGCACAAAGTTAACTGTTTCTTATCCCTATAAAAGTTAAAAATACATAGAAAACAAAAAAAAATTCCTTTTTTCTTTCTTTATATGTTTCCCTATCAATGTTATCTAACCAAAATACAGGCATATCAATAAACATAATATACTCAAAATTTTTGTATAGAAGATCAGACCTAAAATTTAATCCTCTTGGATATTAGTATCTAAAATTTTAATATCCAAAATGCTTCTCTGTTATTGAGGCATTTTTTCTATCCCCTCCTCTTGGTGGTTTGCTAACCTGTTCTATGGCTCCCAACCTTAAAAAATCCAATTTACCATCATGTATTTCCCTAAAGTGCTTAGGGCTCCCAAAATTTTGCGCAGACTAGTGTGTGTAATGTTCATAAAAGATGTTTACGTATTTCTTACATGAAGACTTCTTGTGGTACATCCTATGTATTGGAGTTTACATGTTTCACACCATATCATGTATACCACAAATGGCTATGGCAATTAAAAATTTGAGATATAGAAACATTTTTTGATTTGACAAATGTTTGAAAGTTATTACTCTTTACCATAAACTATATAAACCACATCTATTTGTGCCACACTTATATGAACCTTTCATGTCTAAAAATCTATTTTGTTCCTTTTGAAATGTTGAAAAACATGTTTGGGGAAACAATGTTTCCAATCGTTCGGGTCTAGTAGATGTAAATCTGCATCCTTGGGCAAAATATGTCGCAAGGTAGAATCTGTGGTCAAAATTGGGTAAATACTTCCTGATATCTTAATGACATCCTGAAACTGCCTACTAAATTGAGTAGTAAAGTTCACAGAAAAAAAATTTCTCCTTTGCTTCTTTGTTTCCACAAATAAGACCCTTCTCTATTAATCTTGCTTTCTATTAAAGGGCTCTATTAGATCATCCATTTTTATATCCCCTTTGTTCAAAATCTCCTTGTTATGTGTGTTGTTTCTTTACAAAAGGATTCTTCATCAAATGCAATTCCTTCTCGCTCTTACAAATTCCCCTATGGGAATTTTGTATAAAAATGTCGGGGTGACAACTAGTGTGCTTCTAATTACTATTGCCCGAAATGGGCTTTCTTTTAGGTTTTTTGTTTTAATTTCTCCATTGACAGGGTCCCCTGTCAAATTTTTAAATCCAAGAAGACAACATCGTTCCCCCCCAACAAAAAATGTAAAAGCGAGATTCTCGTTATTACAGTTTAATTAAACGACAAATTTTTGTATGGATATAGACGACCCTGCCAAATTAGCAGGGGATCGTCTATATAACACCCATACCAAAAAATGTCAGCGGCAAAGGGATTTTCAAGTGAATAAATGTACTTTTCTTCCCACCATGTGATGAAAATGTTCGCCAACGATGGTGAGAAGCACGAGCCCCATTTGGGCAACCTTGTATCTGTAGAAAATAATCTCCATTAAAGCCAAAATAGTTATGACTTAATAAAAAGTCCTTAAACCATGACAATATATTGTTTCAGAGTCTCTCCATATTTAGTGTATTTGTTCAATTGTTGTGTCAAGGCATTTAAGGCTAAAGTTAAAGGAATAGATGTGTACAACGCAACAATATCACAGGTAACCCACTTATAGTTCGATCTCCAGCATATATCTTTCATGTATCTTAAAACGTCCCTAGAACCCTTAAGATGACTAGGGGAACGTGTGACAATAGGTTGTAAATGGCTGTCCAGCCAAAAACTGATGTGTTGATATATAGAGCCAATGCCCGATATTATCGGACGTAGGGGGGGAGGGAATATCCCTTTGTGAGATTTTGGTAGGGCATGGAAAATAGGGAATCTTGGAAATTTAACTACCATATTGTCCCTTTGTCGGCTATCTAATATGTTCAATTTAACCCCTTCTTCACTATTTTCTCCCTTTCCCTCTGCAAAAATTTCTGTGGGATCATTAAGTAATTTCCCTATAGACCTGTTGATCTGCGAGCTTTAAAATTCACCTCCTAAGGTACAAGGCTTTATCCATGACAGTAATGGTACCCCCTTTATCTGAATTTTTTATAATTAGGCAAACCACCAAGAGGAGGGGATAGAAAAAAATGCTTCAATAACAGAGAAGCGTTTTGAATATTAAATTTAGATACTAATATCCAAGAGGATTAAATTTTAGGTCTGATCTTCTATACATATATTGAGTATATTATGTTTATTGATATGCCTGTATTTTGGTTAGATAACATTGATAGGGAAACATATATAAAGAAAGAAAAAAGGGAATTTTTTTTTTTTAATGTATTTTTAACTTTTATAGGGATAAGAAACAGTTAACTTTGTGCACTTTCACATATAGGGTTAATTGTCAGGTTTTTTGCTTGATTGTCTGATGGTAAACGTATTAAAGAATGTTTAGGCAATGCATTCAGTATGTCATGATTAGGGCCGAAGTTTACAGGCCTCAAAACGCTTGCCCCAAACATTGTTTTTTTATAGAGTGTGTTTTTTTATATACACGTTTCTTCAATAAAATGTGCGTTCTTTCCTAATCACGGCTGGATTCCTCCCTGCGCAAGTGCTGGATACTTCTCACTAAATATTTAAGCATGGCACAACATTCTACAGCACCCTGCAGGCTCTGTGCAGCCTGAAATAGCTGTTTTTTAAGTGATTCGTGCCGAAGTAATCGGAACGAAGTTATTTTTTGCCCGAGAAATTCGCGAAGTGAAAAAACGAATTTTGGGAAATTCGCCCATCTCTAGTTATAACCTTGTGAAGGGTTATCACTTGTAAACACAGGTTAGCACACACCTTAAGTAATTCTTAGGCTTTACACTTACAGTGGTATTCTAGTTTCAGCAAATATTATTGTAATGCAACTCTCTAATGCACTTTGTGTATTAACTCCTCTCTGTTTTCAAAATCTCTGCAGGCAGTAATTCAGCAAGGATTTATATTGTTTACTTCCAAAGTTATCTGTCTTAGTCACATGTTAAGTAGACAGCATAGCTCATTACACGCCACAGCTCTGATAACAGTCTTGAAACTGAAACAGACATCAAATCACCAAGACAGAATTTCAACCTAAACAATAGAGGTTCAAATTTAATGACAACAAACAGATTTTGAAAGCAATAAAAGATTGATGTACAAAGTATATCAGAACCTTATATAACAATTCATTATATAATAAATTGGAATGGCAATTTGTGGTCGTTCAATGGTACCTTGCAATTTACAGTCATTGATAATTTATTTCAAATATAGGCTATTATCATAGGATGTTATAGTCTACATCTGCTTCTCTTTAAAGCTTCAGTAAAGTCCACTTAATGCACTTCATTTAATATTAACTGTTTCCTTGTCTGCCCATGACTGATATACTAATATATTATGAACATGTATCTCCTTTGTTCCTGTAAAAAATCTCCTGCACAGATATGAAATTTAAATCAGATACTGTATTTTAAGAAAGAAAACCAACAGAACTATGTATAATCTCCATAAAAAATAAAGGCATATCAATACTATAGTACTTACAAGTTACTGTAGTGTTTTTCCAACATGATTCAAAGACACTTAGGCCTTGTCTTCATGGCACTCTTTTTCAGCCGGTGTTCGATTTTGAAAACCGGCTGCAATGCGGCTGATAAACTTTTACATGGACCTTAGTGGAAAATCCCACGGCACGGATTTTCCGCCCTGAAGTTTTTCAGACTGCCTGCGGTCCTAAAAACATAGAACATGCTTAGGTCTCTGAGACCGTCGGTCTATGAGGCATATTTCTCGTGCATATTTGGAAGTGAATATTTGAAAGTGATACATGATCATCAGAAATATGACTGAACTTGATAGAGCGCACCTCAGAGACCCTACTGTCATCTGACCATGTTTTTCTTCCTCTCTTCACAGGTATGTTTGTCTACATTTTGGAATACTACCCTCAACAACCCCACAGCATTATTTGTATAACTCCCCTGTTTTATATTAATGGTATGTTTATGTCAACATTTTAGACTACTACCCTCAACAACCCCACAGCATTATTTGTATAACTCCCATGTTTTGTATTACTGGTATTTTTATGTGTAGATTTCACCCCAGCTTTGTGCTCCATAATTACCCTGTGTTTATTTACTGAGCACAGATATTCCCCTTGAAGTCTCTGCTTTGCTGGGCCATTTGTAGCTTCCCCAATTTACGACACCTAGGTTAATTGATGCTAGCAAGGACCTCTACATGGCTTAGTATAAATCAGACAGTTTAGGACTCTGAGACTGTCGGTCTATGAGGCATATTTGGAAGTAAATATTTGAAAGTGATACATGATCATCAGAAATATGGCAGAAATGAGACAGAAGTGAGCTTAAGGGAGCTTGAAGGCTCGCCTTTATGTGAGTACTGCATTTAACATTTATCCACTATGCTAAATATGCATACCTTTGTACCATCTCCCTCCTTCCTACAACCCAGTGCGCCCCTGAAATGCTTCCACACAGCGCCTCTTCCTCCCTCACCTATGTAACTCCACCACTGTTTTCCCTTTTTAACTACCCCAAACCCACCAGCCTCCCATAGTGTTGCACAATGCCGCTATACAAAAACACTAAACCATGCTGTCACTTTTCTTTCTCCTGCTTCTTGCTGCAGGGGACATCTCTCCGAACCCCAGCCCACCCTCCTTTAATGCTCATCCCTCCTCCTCCCTCCATAGAAACCCTGCTAACCTGCTCGCTATTTGTTGTATGTCTTTTCCTGACACTTTTACATGTGCTCTGTGGAATGCCCGATCTGTTTGTAACAAACTCACTGCTGTTCCTCTCTAACTCCCTTAATCGCCTAGCTCTCCCCTGAAACATGGCTTCCAGCCATCTAAATACCGCCTTCCCCTTTGCCGCTCTCACCTATGGTTGCCTACACTTCACACACCCCCCAGACCTGAGAACAGCCGGGTGGAGGAGTTGGCATACTCCTTTCTAAACACTGCACTTACCAGGTCATTCTCCTGCACCCTCCCTCACTTTCCCCTCTTTGAGGTCCACACCCTCAGACTCTTTCGGCCATTTTCCCTCAGAATCACGGTTGTGTATAGACCTCCTGCCTCACCCCGCCAGTTTCTGGATCATTTTGCAGCCTGGCTCCCTCACTTCCTCTCCACTGAAATACCCACACTCATCATGGGTGATTTCAACATCCCTATTGACAACTCTTTGTCACCTTCTGCCTCTCGGTTTCTTTCACTAACATCATCCTTTGCCTCTTGCAATTTACAGATTCTCCTACCTCTTGGACACGCTCTTGATTTGGTTTTCGGCAGTCACTCCTCAATTTCTACCCTCACTAATTCTCCGTATGCGCTCTCTGATTACAACCTTATCTCCATCACTATCACCAATTCTCAGCCTTCTCTGGACACACCTGCCCATCACCCATCCAGAAACATTCGCTCCATGAACACTGAGGAACTCATAGACACCATACAGTCCACAGTGCCCCCAATCTCCTCCGACTCCTGTCCTGACCTGGCTGTCAAGCAATACAATGAAACTCTCTCAACCAACCTGGACATATTGGTACCACTCAGACACCGCACCACCAGAGTCAGACGCCCGCAGCCATGGCACACGCCTCATAATCGCTTTCTGCAGCGCTGTTCCAGGTCTGCTGGGAGACTGTGGAGAAAGTCAAAGCTACATGCAGACTTTCTCCACTACAAATTCATGCTCAGGACTTACCACACTGCACTGCACTTCACTGCACCAAACAAAAATACTTCACCTCCCTCATCTCCACATTACACAACAACCCAAAACGCCTGTTTGACACTTTCCACTCCCTCCTCAGCCAAAAAGCTCAGACTCTGGTCACTGATCTCTGTGCTGAGGAGCTGGCCACTCACTTCAAAGACAAAATAGACAGTATCCGGCAAAACATCTCATCTCAATCCTCAAGTAATACCCATCCTGTCCCCTCCGGCATGTCCTCTAGTCTGCTCTCAGCACTTGACCCAACGAAAGAAGAAGAAGTGTCCAGGCTTCTCTCGTCTGTTCACCCCACCACCTGCTCTAGTGACCCCATTCCCTCCACCTTGTCCAGTCCATTTCTCCAGCTATCATCTCTCACCTTACTGCAATCTTCAACCTCTCTCTCTCTACTGGGATCTTTCCATCTTCCTTCAAACATGCCATCATCATAACCTCTTTACTTTAAAAGCCCTCTCTGGACCCATCCTGCCCTGCCAACTACCGACCAATCTCTTATCTGCCCTTCATCTCTAAACTCCTGGAACGCTTGGTCTGCTCTCGCCTATTTCGCTATCTCTCTGATAATTCTCTTCTCGATCCTCTACAATCCGGTTTCCGCACCCTACACTCCAAAGGAACTGCTGTAGTTAAAGTCTGTAATGATCTCCTCACTGCCAAATCACAGGGCAAATACCGTTGCTGCCCTTTCCTGGATCTATCTGCAGCGTTTGACACTGTGGATCACCACCTTTTCCTCGCATGCTCAGCACCCTTGGCCTCCAGGACACCACTCTCTCTTGGTTCTCTTCCTACCTCTCTGACCACTCCTTCGTGTCTCTTTTTTTGGTTTACCTCCTCTCCCTCCTTTCCTTTTTGTTGGGGTTCCTCGGGGATCGGTTTAGGTCTCTCCTTTTTTCACTCTACAAAATCCCCCATTGGACAAACCATCAGCAGATTTGGCTTCCAATACCATAAACTACGCTGATGGGCCTCAATATACACCTCCTCCCGAGACATCACTCCTGCTCTGCTACAAAACACCAGTGAACTGTCTGTCCGCTGTTTCTGACATCATGTCCTCTTAAAATCTGAAACTAAACCTCACTAAAACTGAACTTTTTGTCTTTCCACCATCTTCTAACCAACCCTACTCTGCTATTTCTGTTTCAGTGTGTGGCACCACCATAACTCCTAGGCAACAGGCCCACTGTCTTGGGGTAATACTAGATTCTAATCTGTCTTTTTACCCCCCTTTTATCCAATCCCTTTTCACGCTCCTGTCATCTGCACCTCAAGAACATCTCCAAAAATCCCTAATTTTCTCACTGTGGAAACAGCTCAAACCCTCATTGTTGCTCTCATTCATTCTCGTCTTGACTACTTCAACTCCCTGCTTATCAGTCTCCCTCTCTGTAAACTCTCTCCTCTCCAATCTGTCCTGAATGTAGCAGCCAGGTTCAGCTTTCTTTCCAGCTGCTATAATGATGCCTCTACCCTGTGTCAGTCACTGCACTGGTTGCCCATTCAGTTCAGGATACAACATAAACTCATCACTTCACCCCTAAAGCTCTCCACAGTTTGCAACCCCTACATTCCCTCTCTTCATCTCTGTTACCACCATTTCCCATGCTCTCCGCTCTGCTGATGATATCAGATACATTTCTCAATCATCCGAACCCCCCCATGCCCTCTCAAAGATTACACACGTGCGGCGCCAATTCTCTGGAACATGCTACCTCGGGCGACAGCACATTCCACAACCCTCACAGTTTTAAGATGGCCCTAAGAAAAACATCTTCTCAGGCTGGCATATCAAGATCCCTAGTTGCTAAGCCACACTGCTATCACCCCCTATCGTCACTCCCCAAAACTAGGCACCCCACAGGTACTATCTGTATATAGAGTACTGTCAGGTGAGGGTACCCAACTTTTATGTAAACCCCCTACTATTTATGTAAATGGTGGGCATTTAAACTGAGCACTTCTTAACCCTTTGTCTCACCCATACACCATAATGGAATATAAGCTTTCAGAGGGTCCTCACACCTTGCTGCAGAATATGTTGGCGCTATATAAATAAAAATTATTATTATTCCAACCGGTTTTTGGATGGAATATGAACATGTCTATGTGAAGGGGGAGGGATTTTCTCCAATAACCGTGGAGAAAAGCTGTCCCCCGGCGGCCGTGTGCACGGCACGAAAACAGTACAAATACTGGTCGGATAAACCGACCGGTATTTGTCCTGTGCCGTGTAAACACCCTTACGGTGCTTTCACACAGCACAGTTTTGGTGCACTTTTAACTGCACTCCAATTAAACTGCCTTTATTACCAGCAAGCTTTTTTCAGTTGTCTAAACTGTTCACAAAGGTGTTTCAAGTGAGTAATCAATTTCTGTGTTTGAGGTCTTATGGATTACAAACACACTAATTGATTACTTGCTTTCCAAACCATTTAAATAAGTGTGAAAATTTTGTTGGTAATAAAGTCAGTGAAATTGGAGCCGAGTTAAAGCTGCACCAAAACTGCACTGTGTGAAAGCACCCTTAGGTTAAGTTCACTTTGGCAAAATTTGCGGGGCGTAATTAAAACCCCGAAATTTAAACCTTTGTTTTTTGGGGAAAATTTCGCGCCGGGGGGGTGCGGGGGTGGGGGGGCATCACCCCCGGCCCCATAGACATGCTTTGGGTTCCCCGCAGGGTAAATCCCGGGTGAAAAATTTGACATTTTTACTTTTAACCCTCCCCCCCGCGGCGAAATTGTCAGTGGGGGAGAGGGGGGTTAAACCATAGTTTTTCTAGGGAAAAACTTGGATTACCTTTAATTACTGGGGGAAATTTGGGCCCGAAAAGAGCACATTATGCTTTAAAAAACAAAGCCTTACAAATCATGCCAGAAATTTGGGAAGGGGGGTGGGGAAATTTAAAAAGGGTTGGGGGGTCCTTTTGGGAAAACGGGTTTGGGGGGAAAAAAGGGTTAAATCACCCCTTTTTACCCCAAAGTTTAAACCCCCAATTTTTTTTTCCAATAAAAAATTTTAAAATGTTTTTTTTGGTTTTTATTTGAAAATAAAAACCTTAAAAAAAAATTTTTTGAATTTGGCTTTAAAAAAGGCAAAAAACCTCTCAAACCATGATCTATTTTTAAAGCATTTCAAACCATTAAGGTTCTTAATAAAAGGAACAATTTTTGTTTAAAGAACTTTTTTGGGTTTCAAAACACTTAAGTGAGATCATGCTTTGATATTTTTGCTCACACATGTATTTTTTAAGATATTTTTCCAATAAAGAAGATTTAAATACTTTAAAACAAAAAACTTGGCAAGACTTCCCCCGATGTATACTAAGGGCCGCAAATGACCCTTTTGGCTTTTGATCCCTTTCCACACCCCAAATCCTAAACCTTTGTGAAAAAGGCTTAAATGAAGCTGAAACACATAAGCTAAGGCTATATGCACTTTTTATCCTCTGTCTGCGTTGAGCATTTTTCAGTAAAGCATTTGTGATACATGCGACTGGATCATCTTTACTCTGACTTCAGAGTGCTTTTTAAAAACTTTAGCAAGTAGTGATGTTCCTAATCCTTAAGCTCATCAAGGTAACCTCTGCCCAATTTCTTTTTTAAAGGTTTCAAATTATAAAAAGCTTTGAAAAAGGACCCCCCTGAAAAATTTTCATTTTTTCTGTTTTTTCCTCTTCAAGGGAAATTTTGTACATTGTTTTTTTTTTTATATACAAAAGGGCAACATGTCTCCGAGATTCAAAGAAAAAAAGTTGTATTTTTTTTTGAAAAGGAAAATGAGAAATCTTCAAAAATAAGGGAAAAAAACCAGTGCGTCATACCTAAATAATGCAAAGAAAAAAATTTGTTTTTTCTTTAGAAACAATAAGACTAATGTTTGATTCAAAAAAAGAGTTTTCTTTTCAATTTTTTTTGGGCTGGTAAATAAAAATTTTTTCTTTTAAAAATTTCCCCCTTTTGGCCTTTTCCCTTTGCATTGTTTTGCCACCCGGCTTGTCCTTTTGCAAAGGATTGTGAAGACCCCCGCAGTTTTTTTTTACTTTCCGTAAATTAAATAAGTTTTGGTTCAGTTGATCACAAAATTCAGAAGCACTTTAAAGTAGAATGAGGGTATTTGGGTTTTGGAATTCAACTGACACGGGAAATTTGGAATGGTTTGCCCAAAAAGGAAAAATTGCTGTTTTTTTGAAAACTGTGCAGTGGTTCCCCTTTTTTTTTTTCCCCGGGGTTTGAAATTTACGGGTTGACCTCACTCATTTGGGGCCTTTCATACCCAAAGGGATTTAACCAAATTTTAAGGGCAATTTTATCAGAACATAGTTTAATCAGTGAGAATCAAGAAACGTTTAAAAACTTTTGGTGCTTAATTTGTCCTTGTTTGAAGTCAAGCACAATTTAAATCATGCCTTATTTTTAAAAAAGGGTTGCCCATATTATGATCCTAATGCTCCATATTATGAATATAGTGCTCCATGTTATGAAGCTGACACTCCATATTAGTAGTTTAAAGCATCAGGTTCAAATATATGTGACCACAAATGATAGACATTTACAGCAAAGGTAAAAAGGGATATGTTCCTGATCATTTTAACTTATTAAGGTTTGTTTAGACCAAATTTAGTTAAAATGTGTTCATTAATCTTTGAGTTATAGCTGATTTTTCTAGAACTCTAGCATGTGGGATATTTTGTAGAAGCCATTACTAGAAATAAAAAGTAAAATTTTTGGGGGATGCATAATGACCCCAAAAACACAATTTTGGAATTTGACATTTTTCTTTTGTTTTTCACCAAGTGGGATAAATAATTTTTTTTTTTTAAAAATAGGACAATACCATATAAGATTTTTTTTTTAATAATTTTTCCATTTTAATAATAAAATAGGAAAAGTGGGTGTTTTGAACTTTTAATTATTTATGCTTTTAAAACTTCCAAAAAAATTATTGCTGCACAATTTTTTCTATTTTAAATTAAATGTTTGCATTTCTTTGGGACCAGGGCTTAAAAGGGTTAAAGAAGGGTTTATTAGGCCCTTTTACGGGTCCATAGTGGCAAGTGTTTGCCAAATTTTTCAAAAAAAACCAACACCTGCTAGGTATTGAGCGGGCTTAGTGATGATCCATTTCCCTTTACTCCCTTACCAACATTTTTATTTACAATTACAGTATCTTCAATAAAGCAATAAGAACATAGCATTCAGAGGGTTGAAAAAGTGAATCTTATTTATTCCTCCATATCAAAATGAAGCAGTTTTTATATGGAGGAAAAAAAAAAGATTCACGCTTTGTTGGAGTTAAAAATTAACTCTGTTTATTCAGAAGTTGAAGACTGTTGCATCCTACATGATAGGGTCAGTGTTGTGGGAATCCTGTTGATTATATGTACAGTTACAGTATGCCGTAAGCCGTTAAGGAGTTAAACCATTTATAAGAGCTTATAAAAGAGGGGCTAATGGTCCAGACCAATCTATCACATGTTACATGGAGACACACTCATTTGAATATAATGCTGTGATTCTCGCTGATGGCAAAAATACATGAAAAGCCCAAAATTTTTCCTTTGGGGAAAATAAAGTAAACCGGGTTTTGAAACAAACTAGATCTCTCCCAAAATTAACTGATTGCGGGGATGGGTTTTTAGGAAAGGGTTGTTTCCCAAAATTTTTTTTGGAAATTTTTTTTCCTTGTATAATTTTTATACAGAAGATATGCATGCTGCTGTTTCCATCTTTATTTCATACAGCAATGAGTGTTTTCAATATTTAAAAAAAAAAGGTTTTGTTTTGATAAAGATGAGCAAATTGGCAGCGATTTGACTTCCTTGCCCAACTTGATAGATGTGTCAACTTAATTTGTTTCTTTTTTTATTGTTAGTCATCCAATTCAATACTTTTACAGCTTTCAAGTTGCAAGCAAAATAATGGGAAAAAAGGGTTTTGATTAAAATTTACAATTAATTTTCTTAAAATGAATCATGCTTTTATGGGATTAGATTATTTTCAATGGATTATACATTGTGCTATTAAACAATATACAAAACTATTTGAAAAAAACTTAAGAAATTTATATTGGAAAATAGCTGGGGATTTTGTCCCAAAAAAAACAAGGGGAGGAAAGTCCCTTCCCGACATAAAAGCTATTAAATTTAATTTTTTTGCTAAGGGAAATTTTGAAATAGAAAAAAAAAAAAAAAATTAGGGGCGGACAATACTAGGCCCGTTAAATTTTAAACCTTAACAATTTAAAAGTGCAAAAACACTATCGGCAAAATTACAAACCCCCCCCACCAAAATTTTCCCCCAAATTAAAAACTTCATCAATCAAATTTTAGATATTGGCCTGTAGCTTCCCACTCATCCTCTAATTCAAAGTTTAAAGAAAAAATCCAGAAATTTTTAATATGTCCCGCATTAAAAATTTTATTTTAAAAAATATTTAAAAATTTTTACACTTTCTAGTAGTAGAAAAAAAAACTAAAAACAAAACATTAAAAATATTAATGTTGTAATTTTTTTTGTTTAAATTAAAAAGATTTCCCAAAAGCACTGTTTTCCCTCTTACCCTTTCGTGGGTGCCTATACCTTCCCCATTGGGGGGGCACTAAACTGCCCATACTTGCCTATGGGGGGGCATTAAAATGCCCCAAAAGGGGCTTAAAATTTTCCAGTAAGGCCCCTTGCATTTTTCCCACATTTTTTCTCGAGTCCTCCTATAATCAAATTATACAGACTTGCATTTCCAATTGCAAATTTTTTATTTATAAAATATATATATATATATTTATACTTTTTTTATATAATATAAAAATTTATTAAAATTTTTAAATTTAATTTAAAAATATTATTATATATATATTATATAATTACTTCCAAAATGAAAAAATTTGGGACCCCTATTAATTTTTAATAAATTTTTTGTTCTAAATTTGGGTGTTTTTTCCCCCCAATTTTTTAATTTGATATATCAAAAACTGATGGAAAACAGGGAAAAATTTCCGGATTTAAAAAAAGGTTTTTTTGGACTAAAAAACCCAAAAATTTTTAATATTTTTTTATTAGATATAACAAAAATTAAAGGGGGTTGCCCAAAAAACCCCCCAAAAAAATTTAGAATTAAAAAAAGATTTAGGGTTAATAAGGGGGGCCCCAAAACAACTTTTTTCAAAAAAAAAAAAAAAAAAAAAAAATTAATTGGGATATATATTAATTTTTAATTTTATATATATATATATATATATAATAATATATTTTTTATATATTTTTTATATTTAAAATATAATATATATAAAATATTATATATTTAATCCTAGTAAATTCAAGGGAGAATGAAAAAAAAAATTTCCCTTTTTTATTCACCCATGCAATTGCAATGTTTCAATCCCACACTGGATCTTTCCCCCACCGGAAAGATCCCCGTGTGGGATTGAAAAATTGAAGTTTCATGGGTGAATAAAAAAGGGTTTGTTTTTTCAAATTTTACCTTGGGGTTTCTGTGGATTTTTTTGTATAAACAAAATTTGGTCTTTTTCAGGACTAAACTGCCCTGGCACCCACTTATGTTTTTTTTTTGAAAAAAAGGTGCTGCATTTTTTTAATTTTTTTTTACATTATATTGTGTATAAAAAAGAGAGAGAGAATATTAATGTTATGAGATTAGCTAAAATTTTTCAAAAATTCGATTCCGCCCCAAATTTTCCGAAATTTTTTTCCCAAAAAAAGTTTTTTTGGGTTTCCCAAAACTATTTTCGATGGGTCCAAATTAAAAAAAAGCCCAATTTTCCTGGCTGCAGAGAAGGGCCCTTTATGGTGTTGAAAAACGGGAAGCCGAGGGGAAACGTTTCACAGCAGTAGTTGGGAGTTTGGGGGGTTTTGAATTGTTTATTTTTTAAAAGTGATAGGTTTTTTTTATAGCGGCTGTATCTTTCCCATCTTTATTCTAGTGCCCCAAAAAATTTTATTTCCCTAGGTTATTGGGGGCCCCCTATTGCAGAAACACCCTCACCCCAAAACTGATATAAAAAGAAAAAACTTTCAAATTTCTGGTTGCTTGCAGAAAAAAGTAATAAGTGCCCAAAAGTTCATTTTTCCAGTTTTGGGAGTAAAGCTACTGCAAGAAAACCAAAACCTTTTTTCCAGAAATTTTATAGAAAAAATCTAATTTGGGGAAAAACTTTTTTGCTTGCAGCTAATTTTTGTGATTCAAGAAGATTTTTGTGTCCCATTTTTGCTTTCCCCGGGGTTCCCCTTTCCCTAAGAAGTTAACAAAACTGCCATAGAAATAAATCAAATTTTAATAGTGTTTGTGGGCCTTTGGGAAATTTATTGGGGATAGAAGGGAAAATTTTTTTTTTCCCCGTGTTTGAAGAGAGTTCTTTTTAAGGGAAACCCTTAAAAAATCTGCCATAAAAAGAAAACTAAATTTTTAAAAACTGTTTCTTCTTGAATATTTTTTGAGGGCCCCAAAAAAGGGATCTTTGGTTTTGTGGGTAAGTTTTTTGCATATAAAACCAATTTTAGCAAATATCTTATAGAAATAACTCTATTTCAAATACTAGTTGCTTGTTGCAAATTATTCGGATAGAAGAATTATTCGGATACATGCAAGAACTCTACTTTTGGGGGTAGAGTTCTTGCATAACAGACCATTACCCAATCTCCCATTCAAAGAAATGTATTTAAAATTGTGGTTATTTGCTGTAAATTATTCTGATTGAAGAAAATGTAATTCGGGCAGTTTTGGGGGTTCAGTAATTGTATAACACACCATCTCCAAATCTCCTATACAAACAAATATATTCTAAATAGTGGTTGGTTGCTGAAAATTAGTCTGAGTGCAGAAAAGTTCATTTTTGCAGTTTAGGGGTACAGTAATTGTATAACGTATCATCTCCAAATCTCCTATACAAAGAAATGTATTTTAAATAGTGGTTGGTTGCTGAAAATGATACTGAGTGTAGAAAAGTTAATTTTTGACAGTTTTGGGGGTGAAATACCTTTCAAATATACCATGTTTTATTGTCATACAGATATATATCCAGGAAATAGAGTTCTCTCTGTTGCTAAATCTTATTTAACGTCAAAAAGTGTCATTTTGCCAGATTTTAAGTCCACATAACATTGAAATATACCAGTGCGTTATTGTGTTACACATATTCAGTCGGAAAAAAGTATTTAGTCAGCCACCAATTGTGCAAGTTCTCTCACTTAAAAAGATGAGAGAGGCCTGTAATTGACATCATAGGTAGACCTCAACTATGAGAGACAAAGTGAGAAAACAAATCCTGAAAATCACATTGTCTGATTTGGAAAGAATTTATTTGCATTTGCAAATTAAGGTGGAAAATAAGAATTTGGTCAATAACAAAAATTCATCTCAATACTTTGTTATATATCCTTTGTTGATCTTCTTACACCATATGAGAGTTAGAGACTAAATACTAAGATTCCTTTAAGGCAACTGAAAGATACAGTTATGTCAGTGATGTCAGTTATCACCCCTCAAGCTGTGCTAAGTGTGCGTTCCGAGATAATACTGGCTGCTGGTCAGGATAAAACTTCTATGGCATATCAAGCAAGCTAAGGTCATTCATCCAGTTTGGACACCCACAAGTTGAATGGGTCCAGACTAAGTCCAAAAACATCGATATGGAGCCACAAATAGTCATGGACCATGGTCTCAAAGTGGTCTTTGTGTGTCTGAATGCTGCTTTGCTGATGTTGTTCCACCCCGATACTAGAATGGGAAGAAGACGCAAAAGATGTCTCGAGTTGGTCAATGAACACGGTCTCAAAATTCTGCATTCTACTGTCAATTTCTGTGAGTGGAAGGAAATTGCTCACTTTTGTCTTGTAATGTCGATCAAGGAGGGTGGCCACCCAATAGTCGCTGTTCATTTTGATTGTCTTGATGCATGGATCATGTTGCAGGTAATGTAGCATTCAAGCACTCAAGTGTGAGATGCTGCCGGGATTACCCAAGTCTCAGGGTCGAGGGGCACTAATGGGATTTTCCTCCTCTTCCTCCTCCTCTTGTAATCTGTGCCAACCTCTTACCACTGAAGGGTAATCAGTACCGGTGGTATCCCCCCCTGCCTCCTCCTCCTCCTCCAATTCCTCATCCTGACAATCACCTGAGCCCTGGCTAGCCTCATGCGCTTTATTCTTTGAGCTGAACTGCCATCCTGCACCCACCCTCGACCTCGAACCATTGCCTAAAGAAGACTTACAATTGTGAACCAGTCCCACTCTATCCCTCCTCCTGATCTCTCTATCACTGTCAACAGCTACACTCTCTCACCGGCTCCACAAGTCCGCTGCCTTAGGATAACCTTTTATTCCAATCTGTCCTTCAAAACAAACATCCAAACCTTTGCCTCTGCCTGCTGCCTCCACCTGAAAAATGTCTCCTGAATCCGCTCATTCTTTAACTTTCCTTAAAAATGCTTGTCCATGCCCTCGTCATTTCCCGCCTAGAATATTGCAACATGGGCAGGGCCTCACAGGCAGGGCCCTCTCTCCCTCTGTACCAGTTGTTAGTTACTTACTTGTTTGACCAATGTAATTTATGTAACCAACTCGAATTTACAGCGCTCTGGAACTAAGGGCGCTCTAAAATAAATAATAATAACAGTCAGGCCTTCTACATCCTCCAGCGAATAAGGCTCTGTGTTCGCCTCCTCCACTTCCATCACTTCTGGGCCCACCTGCTGGCAGATCCCCAAACCCTTTTTCCCAGTAAAAACATAACCAGAATGGTCCTGTGCAAGGGAAATTGCCCCGCCGTGCAGGAGATCTTTTCTGCAACGTCGCGGGCCAGGGCAGGGACAGCTTTACTGGCAAAGAAATGCCTGCTCAGCATCTGGTATTGGGTGCATGCCAGGGCGAGGATGTGGCAAAACCCATCTGTGTCCACCAGACAGAAAGGCATCTTTCCCAAGGGCCAAAGCAGGCAATTCGACTTAGGTTTTTAGTTTTGGTAGGGTTTGGGTTTAAAGCTTTTTCTTATACTCCCCCTGGTACAAGAAGGCTGGCTGCTGTACGGCATTTTATTAGGTTCGCCCCTAGAACCTTTGCCCTTGGTTCCCTTTGTCCATGTTCTCCTGACCAAGGTATGCGCCTAATGAGTGGAAAACCCGGAAATTTTTTCCCCCCCTGTTCCCCCCGCCCTTTTTTTTGGGCCCAAGGGGTTTTTGTTTTGGGGCCAAACCCCCAAAATGGGCCCCCTGGCCGTTAATTAGCCCGGGCTGCAGGGCTAATTAAAGTTTTTGGGCCCTGGTGTAAAAAGTGATGGGGGCTCCTGCATTTTCCATGTGATTTTTAATCCGGTGTTTCGTTGTGTGAAAGAGGCCCCGTAGCAAGCTGTTCCCGCTGCATTTCCTTTGATCCGTTCCTCATCTTTTCAGTTACCATTGGGAGGAATTAATTATTTTAGTCTCTCAAATTTTTTTTGGATCTAAAAGCTAAATTGTCTTCACTTGTTATTCCACGTACCATTTTAGTCTTTTTTGGGGGTAATTATGGGGTTTCTCACCTGTATAGGTGTAAAAAATTAACTAAAATGTTCTCACATTCAAAATCGACTCAAAGTTCAAAAAGAATTTCTAAAAATTTGAGGTTCGACTCGGAAAAACCCAAAATTTTTAGGGTTCGCTATCACTATCCCCTTTGTTTTTTTTCTACCCAAAATCAACAATCCGAGCAAAAAAAAGGACCCTGTATTTGTCCTTTGGCTTCTCCGAAAACACAGTCTGTTGTGTTGTCCTTTTCATTTCTTCTGAAGATGAAAAAAAGGGGTAAAAAAAACTGTGGCAACGTGTAGAGTGGTGGGGGGGGTGGAAAAAAGCTTGGAAAAACCAAGGTGGTCGAGTGAGAGAGCGATCAGTTGTAACAGCATGAGTAGACCACAGAGTGGCACAATGGCAGATTGTGGAGGTGGCAGCAATATTGGTAGGTCCCAGATTGGCACAATTACACAGAGTGGAGGTGGCAGCAGCAACAGCAGCAGCATCAGGCCAGAGAGTGGAAAAATGACATAACTTTGAGGTGGCAGCAGCTAGATGACACAACGAGGAGGTGGTGACAGCAGCATCAAACCAGATAGTGACATGGTGACATAGCCTGGAGGTGACAGCAGCAAGAGGAGACCCGAGTGGTGAGGTGGCAGCAGCATTAGAAGGCTACAGAATGGCCCAGTGAAGAATGGGGAGGTGGATGGCAATACCAGTCTCTGGTAAAGATGGTGAGTGGTAGAAGGAGCAGCTGGCAGCAGATGTGTGGCATCAGGTGGGTGGCAGCATTAGAATAGTAGCTGAGGCAGGTAGATAGAAGAATCCAGGCTCATTTGTTATTTGTATCAGGCATTGGTGTGTGGAAATCCTGGCCAATCCACGCCTGATTCATCTTGACAAAGGTGAGCCTCTCCACATTTCGGGTGGATAAGCGAGTTCTCCTTGAGGTAACTATGACCCCTGCAGCACTGAACACCCGCTCTGATGCCGGTCAGGACAGGTTCTCGAGTAAAAATTCAGCAAGTTTCAGCCACAAGTCCAGTTTTGCTGCTCACTAGTCCAGAGGATCTTCAATGTGGGGTGACAAAGTGCTGTCCAAGTAGGCCACCATCTGCTGGATCATGGTCTGTTCCAGGTGCTGCTGCTGCTGCTGGTGATGAGTACCTTCCTCACTAGATGGGTGAAGAAAGCTTCTCATCAATGACTTCAGACTCAGGTTCCTGCTGTTGGAGTTGTTACTGCTCCTACTCCCCCCACATCCCACAGCAGCCATGGCAGTGGTATGTGAGTGTGAGTACGTGAAACACCTTTGAAATACAGCTTGTGTAGTTGTCAAATACACATATCTCCATTACAAGCAGATTATTATTTTGGGATATTGTTCTCTGTACCAAAGAGTTACTTTTTTCACTTATTGTGGTGAATCACCATAATAAGTGAAAAAATTAACTCTTTGGCACAGAGAGCAATATCCCAAAAGATGAACTTGTGTAATGAAGATGTGTGTATGTGAGAAATACACACACTGTATTTCAAGGATAGTTCACCATAATAAGTGAAAAAAGTAACTCTTTGGCACAGAGAGCAATATCCCAAAATATAAAAAACGCTGGTTCAGGAACATGTATGTATATGACACACACACAGTGTAGTTGAAAAGTATTTCACCCCAGTAACTATAAAATCGGAAGTATTTGACACAGAGTGCAATCTAGTGCTGCTGCAGAGAGATCCGTGTACATAAGAGGCACAGTAGCAAGGGGCAGAATGTAAAATGGCTGGCCTAATTATAGAGCTGTGACATCAAAGAAGCTGGTTGGCTGCTGATTGGCTGCATGTCTGTATGTCATGGCATTGAGGGTGTTCCTTTCTTTCTCCTATAGTTCTTTGCCCCATGTCACGCCATGTGCTCACGGCCATTTTAGAAAAAAAGATACCAGGAAACTTGGCTATGTCTAGAACTGAGTCTTTCCTGGAATTCGAAATGAATTCCACTTCATCGGATTTGATTTTGAAAACTATATTCTTCTTACAAAAGTATGTAGCTGCATATAAACTGTTAAGTGGAATGGTATACATAATAAAGCAACAAAAAGTATACAGTTGCCATCTGTTTTTTTTTTCTTTTTACAAAAATACAAATGTATACCATAACATCATATACATTTGTACTCCAGTTATCCCTACTATAAAGAAAGGTCTTCTTTAATGTACATGCTAATTTGTGTTTTTGTAAAGCACAGCAGCCTACACATCCAGTACTCAAAAAGAAAGTTATTTAGATGTATAATTTAGATATAAGCACATATTTTTTGTGTGGTATGCCTGTGGGTGGGTATAATGTTGAAAAAAAATGTGAACATTTACACTATATGTGATAGCGGTTTTTTACATCACATTGAATTTTTGTAAATCCAGAGTGTGATTTCAAAGTCACACCGTCTTTATTCAAAAGACACAAAAAAAAGTTTGGTGGCAAATTGATACAATTCCATTGACAATTGTCTCCTACTATTTTTAAAATGACAGTTTAAGGAAATTCTCCTAGAAGTGGTTCTATAAAAAGCTTTATGATAGTACCATATTTTGCAATTGGTTCGTCAACATGAACAGCCACAAAAAAAGGTGCACAAAGAGCTGCTATTTGAAAACAATGCATAGCACATGTCCCACGTGTGTTATGGTCCACATGCCTCTTTTTAGCAAATTTTCATGAGGAAAAAAGACATGTGCTTTGATTTTTTAGGTATTTGGGCTAAAAAGGTAGTATTATTTGTGCCTCTTATACTACTTTATGATAAAGCAACCAATGTTCATTTAAAAAACAATATTTACTATTTTTAAAACAACCTTCC